>JAWQEG010001514.1:0-50000 GCA_033782935.1 Petrolisthes cinctipes | reverse complement strand
AGACAGACAGACAGACAGACAGACAGACAGACAGACAGACAGACAGACAGACAGACAGACAGACAGACAGACAGACAGATAGATAGATAGATAGATAGATAGATAGATAGATAGATAGATAGACAGAAAGAAAGACAGACAGACAGACAGACAGACAGACAGACACTCTTCCAACAAGCATAAGGGTTGATTCACACTACACCTTCACGGCACCGTCACGTCACGTCACATCACGTCACGTCAAAATTTCTTCTGAGTAAACAAACGTACATGTTCACACAACACCGTCACGGCACCGTCACGTCACGGCACGGATTCTTACCAAGAATATTTTGACGTGACGTGACGGTGCCGTGATGTGATAAATTTTGACAAACCTCTAAAAGTAGTATTCTTCTTGACAAGATCTTTCTCTATCTTTTTCAATAGATAGTTAAATTTGAATTTATACATTCTGAAGTACTGGAAAAATTTCTGCTCGTCATCTTCCAGTTCATTGTATGAAGTCCAGTATTCACCTTCTACTTGTCTTTTCCACAGGACTTTATGTATCCATATCCTCTTCTTTATCGAGTTGAATTGCTCCTCTTCGTCTAACAGCAATGCAATTATTGCCAGCTTCTTCAACCCAAGTCTATTTGGCGCCATTATACTCGGAGGATAAGAGGGAGCTGCACGAAGCTGTTGACGGAAAGGTGACGTGACGTGATGGACGGTGTGAATACATGTACGGTTGACGGGACGGTGACGTGACGTGTCGGTGTCGTGACGGTGTAGTGTGAATCAGCCCTAAATGTAAACAAGGACCAACCTCTACACACAACGGGCCAGTCACATTCAAGAATAATTCATGGTGTGTCAATACGATGGTGTGGTTCTGATACGAAACGAAAGCCCCATACACATACAACAACAGAGCCATCGATCGTACCGGTACACCACGCCAGCCATCAGATGTTGTTCTTGCATACGAACAAACGTTTCATCATTCTGTCAACAGGTTTTGTTAATTTCTCCATTTTCACTTCAATCTCTACCCCATTCCTCCTAATCTCCATCCATCCCCTCTTCCTCCCTTTCCTTCCTTTCTTTCTCTTTCATTTCCTAATCTCCATCCCCTCTTCCTCTTTCATTTCCTCCTCCTCTTCCTCCTCCATTTCCTCATCTATATCCTCCTTTTCCTCCTAATCTCCTGCCCCTTTTCCTCCTCCATTTCCTCATCTATATCCTCCTTTTCCTCCTAATCTCCTTCCCCTCTTCCTCCATCGTTTCCTCTCTCTCTTCCTCCTTCATTTCCTTCCCCTCTTCCTCCTTTATCTCCTCCTTTTCCTCCTAATCTCCATCCCCTCTTTCTTCTGCATTTCCTCCTTCATCTCCTCCACTATCTCCTCCTTTTCCTCCTAATCTCCAACCCTTCTTCCTCCTTCATTTCCTCTTCCTCCTTCATTTCCTCCTCTATCTCCACTTATTCGTCCTAATCTCCATTCCCTCTTCCTCCTCTTTTTCCTCCTTTTCCTCCCAATCTCCATCCTCTCTTCCTCTTTTTCCTTCTTTTTTTCCTAATCTCCATCCCCTCTTCCTCCTTCATTTCCTCCTTTTCCTCCTAATCTCCATCCTCTTTTTCCTCCTAATCTCCTTCCCCTCTTTCTCCTCTATCTCCTCCCTCTCTTCCTCCTTCATTTCCTTCCCCTCTTCCTCCTTCATTTCCTCCTCTTCTATCTCTTCTCCTTCCCCCTAGTTTTCCAGTCAGCCAGCCAGCTAGTATTACAAAAACATTAATGACAATCACAAGGGGAAAACCAAAATAGATTCACCGGTTGACTTGGCTTGGGGGAGATTATATGCAAAATTTATGTAAAGCAGCTGGGAGGAGGAATTTGTGTGTGTGTGTGAGAGAGAGAGAGAGAGAGAGAGAGAGAGAGAGAGAGAGAGAGAGAGAGAGAGAGAGAGAGAGAGAGAGAGACAAAGAGTAAAAGAGACAGTAAGTACGAGACAGGAGACACAAGAAAAGTGAGAGAGGGGGAAAAAGAGAGAGAGTGAAAGGAGAGGGAAAAGTGTTATAGCTTGTCTGGTTGGACGGGAAATCAGGGAAATTAAGTTTGTGCTGGAGGTGGTGGATTGCAGAGGAGATGAGGTGAGGCTGGGACCAACTCACTGTATTACTCTCTCATCTCCCCTGGAAATATACAAGAAATATACCATTGCAGAAAAGGGATTAATTTACACTGTAGGGCATCAACACATATATATATATATATTTTTTTTTTATCAGTCACGTTCAGATCCCCCATAAATATTATAACTATTAATTAAGGTATTGTTCAGTAATTTCCTGCATGCAGTTGTGTTTCCTTAGTTAGTTAATTAATTCTTCCATCGATCTTTATTCTTCCTAGAATTCTATATTCATTCCTTAATATCAAAATAATGTATAATATAAAGACAATTCGTGGAGTGCATGTAGATTAATTAAAAAAAAACTTTTATGAAAATGATTATGTGTAAAAGAGGAGACGTGATGTAGAACAGGAAATGAAAGGACGATTTTGAACTAGTGTCTTGGGAAATAACTCTGTGAAAAGGATACAATCATTGGTCTTTCTGCATGTAAGGAAGGAAGGGAAGGATGAAAGGAGAGATATAGATCAGGAAAGATTCTGAGGGTGAAGGAAGGAAGAGAGAGAGGAAAGAAGTAAGGAGAGAGGGAAGACGAGAATAAGAAAATGAGGGAAGGAACGAAATAAGGAGGGGATAAAGGGAGGTAAGAAATTAGAAGGGAAAGAAGGAGAGAAGGAGGGAATGAGGGAAATAAAGAAGGATTATAGAGAAAAAAGTAATAAAGAAAGAAGGAAATAGAGAAGGATCGAGGAGGGGCCAGGAGAGGGTCTGACCAAAAGAAATAAATATACAAATAATTAAATAAATAAATAAATAAATAAGTTAGTTTCTTCGGGAGTAAAATTTTGAAGAAATGGAGGTCAAAAGAAACAGCTTAAAGACACAGTTCTCTCCTTTGGCTTTTTCCCACGGTGTCACGAGACAAGTTAGGCAACACTACCTACCCACTTGACTTCGTTATCTTACCTAAAATAAAACAACACCTTGAATATGTAACTCCTTTCATTCACAGCAAAGCAGTTTCCCTTTTCTTTTTTTTTCTTTTTTTTTTTTTTTTACTAAACTATGCTTTTAAATCTATGACCTAGCTCTACTCCCCTCACTAGAGTAGATCCCCCTTCCTTCCCTTCTCACTTACATCCCTCCTCCTCCTCCTCCTCCATCATTATCCCTTTTACTCTTTCCACATTCTCCTTCTTACGTGCAGTACCTCTCTTCCTCGCTCGCTCTCGCTCGCTCTTTCTCTCTCTCTCTCTCTCAAGAAACCACTCAAAAAAGAAAAATAATAATTAAAAAAAGAAAGAGAGATTGGAATTACAAAAAAAAAAAAAAAATAGAGAATAATAGAACTTGAACTTAAAACCAGATCACCTCATACAGTGGTACCAGATCACCTCATACAGTGGTACCAGATCACCTCATACAGTGGTACCAGATCACCTCATACAGTGGTACCAGATCACCTCATACAGTGGTACCAGATCACCTCATACAGTGGTACCAGATCACCTCATACAGTGGTACCAGATCACCTCATACAGTGGTACCAGATCACCTCATACAGTGGTACCAGATCACCTCATACAGTGGTACCAGATCACCTCATACAGTGGTACCAGATCACCTCATACAGTGGTACCAGATCACCTCATACAGTGGTACCAGATCACCTCATACAGTGGTACCAGATCACCTCATACAGTGGTACCAGATCACCTCATACAGTATTGCCAGATCACTTCACTCCACTCTTGCCAGCCACGACTCAGCAAACTACATACAGTACAGTACGTAATTACTCTGATATTAATTAAGGGGGTGCGGGAGTAGGGGACAGGCTTGGGGGGGGGTATGGGGGGTGCGGGAATAGGGGGACAGGCTTGGGGTGGGTAGAAAGCTTGTCCCCTATTCCCGCACCTCCCTAATCCCCCCCCCCAAGCCTGTCCCCCTACTCCCGCACTCCCCAAAAACCCCCGCACCCCAAGCCTGTCCCCCTATTCACACACCCCCTTCAGGACCCTGGGATCGTGTATGAAAAGTGGAGGCTTCTGATTCCTTCTTTCTGACCATGCCACCAAACAAACAAGCTCTTTCCATATAGGTGGTGTTTCGTGGCAATATTTGAAGGACTCCTGTAATATCTTCAATTATTTTCTGACTACATCACAGGGTCCCTTAATTAATCAAAGTCAAATCCAAACCTCTCTCTCTCTCTCTCTCTCTCTCTCTCTCTCTCTCTCTCTCTCTCTCTCTCTCTCACACACGTCAATAGAGGTTGATGAGAAAATATCGCTTCATTTCTTTCCCAAATTGCTCCGGTCGTGGCCAGCTATCGAGCAATTAATTATTTTAGTGTGTGTAATATCGCTCGTGGTATATTATATAATTATAGTCTACAACTTACAAGGAATATTAGTGTTTTGGATACCCTGTTTTTTTTTTTTTTTTTTTTTTTTTTTTTTTAATGTGCTTCGCTAAGAGGTTTTGTAAAATTATCTAAACATATTCCCTTTTTAGTTTCTTGGATATTATATACGGTTATTGCACACACACACTCTCTCTCTCTCTCTCTCTCTCTCTCTCTCTCTCTCTCTCTCTCTCTCTCTCTCTCTCTCTCTCTCGTCCAAATGTAGGCTACTCGGTTCTTCAGTAATTACTCTTGCAGTCGTCTCTCTCTCTCTCTCTCTCTCTCTCTCTCTCTCTCTCTCTCATTTATATCTTACCAGCAGCTCATTCTCTCTTTCAAACTATTTTTATATTTGTATTTTATCTAGATGGATGGAATGTGGACAGACAGAAAGGAGAGGGAGGGAGGGAAAGAAAAATAAGAGGAAAGGAATAAGAAAGGGAATCAAAGAGAAGGAAGGAAGGAAGGGAGGGACGAATAGAAAAGGAGGGGAAAGGGAAAAGGTGAGGAAAGGAAATCAAGGAGAATGAAGAGGAGGGAGGAGGAGAAGGGAGAAGGGGGAGGAAAGATGTGATGGTTGATGTGAAGATTTTCTATCATGATCCTGAGGGACTCATTTCCTGCCGTGGGAGTGAAGAATATTTGAACAGGGAGTGTGTGTGTGTGTGTGTGTGTTAGTGTGTGGTTGATGAGTGTGTTTCAGTATGAACGTGGTGGTATGTACTTCAGTTTTGTGGTGGTGAGAGAGAGCTTCAGCATGGCACAAGGGAGAGCCATTATTTTGACCTCTTCGTCGACCACACCTGGGCCATAAACACACTCAGTATATGGCTGCCCCCCCTCCCATACAGACCTCACACACACATTCCCAACACCTTCTGATCAAGTGTAATTTCGACTATTTGTAGTTTTTACGTGTTTATCAGTGTGTTGTTTGTGTGAATGGACAAGAGTCGTGTTTACATTCTATCAGATGTTTATTTACAGACACAGAACGAACTGCACTGAAATCAACCAGTTTTTTTTTTTTTTTTTTTTCTAGTTAGGTCATTTTTTCTGATGGGATTTTGTCCTTGGGGTTTTGTCGTAGGGTGATGGTCACAGTGGTTTTGTCACAGTGGTTTTGTCGTAGTGGTTTTGTCGTAGTGGTTTTGTCACAGTGGTTTTGTCACAGTGGTTTTGTCACAGTGGTTTTTGTCACAGTGGTTTTTGTCACAGTGGTTTTTGTCTCTTGGGGTTTGTCGCAGTGGAAAATTTTGTCTTACTGGTTTTGTCTCAAGGGGTTTGTCGCAGGGGATTTGTTGCGGGGTTTTGTCTCTTTGGGGTTTGTCGTGAGGGTTTTGTCACGGGGGGTTTGTCTCAGGAGGTTTATTTATGTAAGAGGGTATTATTTTAGTCTATACATTCCCCCTCCAACTATACCCACAAAATAATTATGACACCTTCAAGTTGGTCCCATATTCACTTCTCATCCTTCACCGTGGTTTTAGTATTCAAGGGAGAGTAAAAGTACCCCTGCCCCAACTCCAGCCCCAGCCCCAGCCCCAGCCCCAGCCCCATCGCCCCTCCCTCCTCACCTCATAAAAAGTTAATACCCTTTGTGGTTAATTGCCCTAATGAACTTTAGGTTGGGTGATCTGCATAAATTCAGGGCAATTTGTCTAATAAGATATCGTGTTGATGAATTTGGAGCAAAGGATTTTCCAAACTACTATTCCCTGACATTGATTGGTAACATTTCTCTTGAGTATATAATTATATTGGGCCTAGTGTTTCTTAGCATAGTTTAGATATATTTACACACACACACACACACACACACACACACACACACACACACACACACACACACACACACACAGATTGACGGATGATTTGACGGATGAATTGACGGTTAGAGTGACGGATGAATTTTGCGAATATATTGATGGATGAATTGACGGATAGACTGATGGATGAATTGGCAGATGAATTAACATAGTAAGTTATGGATGAATTTAAAGATGAATTAACATAGTAAGTTATGGATGACCTTACAGATGAACTGACTGATGATTTGGCGGGTGAATTGATGGATGAATTAATGAATGAATTGATGGATGTTTTGATGGATGAAAAAGTGACACAAATTTGTCTATTTTCAGCCAATCGCAGGTAATGCCACAATACTTGTTACGTAAATTTAATATCTGCTGTAGAAAACACATTATAACATAGAGAGTTGTTCATCCGATGTTGTATAGGAAGACAGACAAACACTCCTCTACAAATACTGTATATACAACCACTCCCTCCACTCATCTACATCTACATCTACACAACCATTCTCATTGATCTACAAATACTGTATATACAACCACTCCCTCCACTCATCTACATCTACTCAGCCATGCTCATTGATCTACACATACCGGTACTGTATATACAACCACTCCCTCCACTCATCTACATCTACATGTACACAGCCATTCTCATTGATCTACACATACTGTATATACAACCACTCTCTCCACTCATCTACATCTACATCTACACAGCCATTCTCATTGATCTACACATACCGGTACTGTATATACAACCACTCCCTCCACTTATCTACATCAATCTACTATAGTAACGCCTGGAAAATGCTTCAGTATTCATTTTCTTTCAATCCTGTTCATAAAAGAAAATTATGTTATTTTTGTGCCCAAACTAAAGATAAATAAATAACACTTGATGATGGGTTCACCTACTCAAGTTCAAGTTCAAGTTCAAGTTGTGGGTTCCTCAGAGGGCCGCTCATGGGCAGCATAATATGTGGGGGTTGTGCGGGGGATTTAAGGATCCAGGGCAGGATTAGGAAGGAGGTTAGGAGAAGGGTGGATTGGGTCAGAGACTGTGGGTTGAGGATTAGGATTGGTGATCCTATTTCTAAACGTGTCAAGAGTGGGGCTATTAACGACGTGAGATGGGAGATGATTCCACTCTTGGATGCTGCGGGGAAAGAATGAGTGTCTAAATATATCAGTGCTTGTCTGGTATGTACGATATTTTAAGTTGTGACTGCCTCTAGTGGATCGTATATACTGCCTCCTGACCATCTACACGTAAGTAAACAGTAAGATCCAGTTGCAGATTATTATTATTATTATTATTATTTTTTTTTTTTTTTTTTTTTTTTGAGATAGGTGAGTGATTATTCCTGATGGTGGTGATCAAGTTGTTTGGCCACACACACACACACGCCTCACAACAGTCCATTAATTAAAGTGGTCACTCTTTTTTGGTACGTACATTGGAGTGCCTTGATTCCTCCAAAGTATGCCACCAGGAAACAGAACCAGAAGAGCAAAAAAAAAAAAAAAATAAAAAAAAAAAAAAAAAAAAAAAAAAATAATAATAATAATGGTGTTCTGTTGCTTGGAATAGTTTGGAGGATTCAGTTGCTCCAGATTTACAAACACCATTCCCTATAACAGCTAGTCCCCAGTAACACGTCCCCAGTAACATATCCCCAGTAACACCCTCCCCCCAGTAACACCCTCTCCCCAGTAACACTCTCTCCCCAGTAACACCCTCTCCCCAGTACCGTAACGCCTCCCCAGTAACATATCCCCAGTAACATATCCCCCAGTAACATATCCCCAGTAACACCCTCCTCAGTAACACCCTCCCCAGTAACACCCTCCCCAGTAACACCAATTCCCTTTTGAATGCAGTACTTGTAATTCTGTTTCTGGCTAGTTGTAATTGCTCTGCTAACGAGACAAGATGTGTAATGGTGAGCAAGTGTGAGGAAAGATGTGTGTGTGTGTGTGTGTTGACTATGTGTGTGTGTGTGTGTGCGGATATGTGTGTGTGTGTGTGTACGCGTGTGTGTGTTGTCTTTGTGTGCGCATGTGTGTGTGTGCGCGGATGTGTGTGTGTGTGCGCGGATGTGTGTGTGTGTGCGCGGATGTGTGTGTGTGTGCGCGGATGTGTGTGTGTGTGCGCGGATGTGTGTGTGTGTGCGGATGTGTGTGTGTGTGCGGATGTGTGTTTGTGTACGCGTGTGTTTTGTGTTGACTATGTGTGTGTGTGTTGTCTTTGTGTGTGTGTGTACGCGTCTGTGTGTGTGTTGACTATGTGTGTGTGTGTTGACTATGTGTGTGTGTGTTGACTATGTGTGTGTGTGTGTTGACTGTGTGTGTGTGTGTGTGTGTTGACTGTGTGTGTGTGTGTGTGTTGACTGTGTGTGTGTGTGTGTGTGTTGACTGTGTGTGTGTGTGTGTGTTGACTGTGTGTGTGTGTGTGTGTTGACTGTGTGTGTGTGTGTGTGTGTGTGTGTTGACTATGTGTGTGTTGTGTTTGTATGTGTGTGTTGTGTTTGTATGTGTGTGTTGTGTTTGTGTGTGTATGTTGTCTTTGTATGTAAGTGTGTGTGTGTGTGTGTGTGTCTTTATGTTTTCGAGTATGCACACACGAACTATCACACACACACACACACTCACTGTTGCCACATTTACGATAACTAAACACTGGGTGGCCTAGTCGGAAATTTAAGAGACTGTACTAATAGGAGGCTTCTGATTCCTCCTGACCATGCCACGAAACAAGCTCCTTCCATATTTTTTTTTTTTTTTTTTTATATGTTCCGACACTGAACATAGGCTTAATCAAGCCCGTTACCGTGGCCCAGGTCAACTGCTACTCTCACACACACACGTCACGACTTCCGAACTGGTACCCAGCCACAGAGGGAGGGAATTGAGGGTTATTCCCAAATACTGCAGCTGTTATGGTACCAGCGAGGGTGTTTTACGACGTTCGGTGGCCTTATTGTTAGTGCCTGAAACTCAAATCGGAAGAGTAAATATTCTCAGGCCCTCACTTGAGAGGATCGATCTCCCGACCTTTAGGTTATGAGTCCAGAACACTAACCACTCGCCACCTCCCCTACATAGGTGGTGTTTCGTGGCAATATTTGAAGGACTCATTTACCTCCAATTTTCTGACTACATCACAGGTTTAGTTTTTCAATGAACTGGTGCTTCATATCGATATGCTCAAAAAGGTACTCAAACTATCCAGTGTCGGAACATTAAAAAAAAAAAAAAAAAAAAAAAAAAAAATTATGGTCGTTCAGGTGTGAAAATGGGTGCAAAAAATATTACCGTTTTTCACACAGTTTTAAGGAGAGTACTATAACCTATTATGGCAAATCGGTAAGCTACTGATTCCTCATTACTATGCCAGGAAACAGAATTCCTCTATATAAAATTATACAAGGGATGTGTTTTGTAGCTGAGTTTGGAGGCCTACATGGACTCCAAATTGACTACAAAAGGTTACCGTATTCCCCTTAAGGGGATGGTATACATAGATTGGAGGACCTTGATTCCTCCAAAGTATGCCAGGAAACAGACCCAGATGAAGAAATATAATGGTATCCTGTTGCCTGGAATTAATAGTTTGGAGGAATCATTTGCTCCAGATTTACCACCCAAAACAATGTGCTATAATTATACCCCCTTAAGGTCATGGCTATACATAACGAGGAAATATTTACAACGTTACTGTATGATACATAATAACATTCCCACCAACACAACATTACTATCACCGAATTACAGCTTCCAACACTAACACATTCAACCCCCCCTCCCCTTCTCCCCCAATCCTCACCCAAGCACTCAATCCATCCATCCAACTACCCAACCATCCAGTAGCCTACTCTAAACACGCCACCACAACCAGCTGGCTGTCACTTCCTCACACAATCTCACTTCCAGCCCCATCTCACTTCTCCATCCCATCTCACTTCTCCACACAATCTCACTTCTCCACACAATCTCACTTCTCCACCCCATCTCACTTCTCCACCCCATCTCACTTCTCCACACAATCTCACTTCTCCACACAATCTCACTTCTCCACACAATCTCACTTCTCCACCAATCTCACTTCTCCACCCCATCTCACTTCCACTCAATCTCACTTCTCTACACAATCTCATTTCTGCACACAATCTCACTTCTCTACACAATCTCATTTCTGCACCCACATCTCACTTCCCCTTACCTTTATATTTCATTTTGGAGGTACAGTAGGTGGTGAAAGAGTAGATAACAGAAACGGATTGCAAGTTTCAATGGCACAGGATTGAGTCCACGAGAAAACGTCTGGGGTTTTTCGATGGTGATCTTCAAGTATCCTGGCTACACCGACACGTCAAGAAAATAATATATAATTCCCTATGTCATCACTCCCGAACTCACAGCTTAAATGATGTCCGACCGAATTCCAAGATGCTGTGAGTGACGGTGTAGCTGCATGCACTCTCTAATTGTGATGTGTATAAATAAGGTGTCGTCATCTAGTGGGGCAGAAAAGAAACAACCAACACCATTAAGCTCCACTTTCTCTTCTAGTGTGACATACGTGAAACATCTAGTATCTCGTAGCTTCACTCAATAATCTCGGGGCTTCGCTAGAGTCATAGGTTACTGACAGCCTACAGTCCCGAGGTTGAGGTGTATAAAAAATTCTCACCGAGCAAACACTAGCACATGCACCTCCTTTTTACTTTAAAAATCACTTCAATATTTTCTCACTCACCTCATTTCTCCACCCCTCCTGCCCACACATATCTCCACCCCATCTCCCATCTCCACCCTATTCACCTCCTCTCACCTCATCTCTCCACCCCACCTCCCCTCACCTAATCTCTCCACCCCTTCTGCCCACACCTCACCTCTCAACCCTATCTCCCATCTCCACCCTTCCTCACCTCATCTTCTCTCTACCTCACTTCCCCTCTCTCTCACCTTCCTCGACAACCAGCCATCCACACTGCTCAACTTTTTTGACCCAAACAATAAACAGTTTAGTTACGATAAAAGTTTACGTATTCACACTGCAGTCACACTTTCTCCCTGAAGGCATAACGCGATAATGGTTTATAATATACTTAGAGCCAGAGTTTCCAATATTAGAGGAGTTCTCATGCGAATTAGAATAAGTGGCTTTTTCTCGAGTCATGCAGGTATTAAGGTGCTGGTATGTACAGTACTTGAGTGAGAGATTCATACAGTTGATTAGAAAGATTCTGTTACATTCTCCTCTTCTTGTAAACGGCAAACTCAAATTTGATACAGTAATATTTATAATCTGATGAAAACCCATTCTCCTCTTCTTGTAAACGGCAACCTCAAGGTACCGTAATATTATAATCTGATGAAAACCCCACAATATCAGAATAAAACATATTCATAAGGTTGTATAATTATGATACGAGTCTGTTCATTAATTAAGAGAGGTTGAGGTTGAGTTTCATCTCTCTGTGTCTCTCCTCTCCTCTCCTCTTCTTCACTTTTCACTTCTCTCCTTTAGTCCCATCGCTACACTTCACTCCTCTCCTCTTCTCTCCTCTCCCACTTTTTTTTTTTTTTTTCTCTCCTCTCCTCTCATGTCTTCTCTTCTCCTCTCCCTCCATTCTCTCTCTCTCTCTCTCTCTCTCTCTCTCTCTCTCTCTCTCTCTCTCTCTCTCCTCATTTCCTACCTACACACACACACACACCTTTAATTACAATACACCTTCCCAACCAAGCCTATCGCCCCTTCTAACATGCCTATGAGAATATTACAGTGTTAATTTGATCAGTGGGAAACGAGGCAACGAAGCCTTTTTGTTGATTACTTGAAGCAGGTGGGAGGTGGAGGAGGAGAAAGAGGGGGGGGGGAATAACTTTAGGGGGGAGGGGGGCATGTGGGAGGTGGAGGAGGAGAAAGAGGGGGGGGATAACTTTATGGGGGAGGGGGGCATGTGGGAGGTGGAGGAGGAGAGAGGGGGGGGAGTGAGAACTTTAGGGGGAAGGGGGCATGTAAGAAAGAGGTGGAGGAGGAGAGAGGGGGAGGGGGGGGTGAGAACTTTAGGGAGGAGTGGAGCCGGTGGGAGAGAAAGATAAACAGGTGTATAGATAGATAGACAGAAAAGGGACTGATATATAGATACACGTAGAGAGAGAGAGAGAGAGAGAGAGAGAGAGAGAGAGAGAGAGAGAGAGAGAGAGAGAGAGAGAGAGAGAGAGAGAGAGAGAGAGAGTTACAAGGAGTTACAAGGAAAAGAAGTACCCTAGAAGACCTTACGATCCATACAAAGAGGGTACCTGTGGGTTTAGTTGCGCAAGTAGGCGACCGTCCTCGAATGTGTCATGTGAAACCATCAAGGAACACTCGCACAACGGCTTAAACACCTAGACGGTGATTTAAGGCTTTGTCTAATCTGGACTTGAACTGATCCACAGAGTTGCTGTTGACTACATCAGCAGGAAGCGCGTTCCAAGTACCGCAGATGCTGTATGTAAAGAACTTACCACACAGATCACGGTTGTATCGCTTCAGTTCAAGTTTGTAGCCATGATTCCTGGTTGTGCCCTCACTGAGTTGGAAAATGTCCCTGTAGTCTACATTGTCAAAGCCTCGTAGTATTTTAAACACTTCGATAAGCTGACCACGCAGTCTCCGGGTTTCCAAAGAGAACAGGTCGAGTTCTACCAACCGATCTTTATAGCTCTTGTGTCTAAGAGAGGGTATAAGTTTGGTTGCCCTGGCTTGCACTCGTTCCAATCTCGCGATATCCTTTCGGTAAAAAGGACTCCAAAACTGGACTGCATACTCCAGGTGCGGTCGGACAAGGGAATTGTACAGACAAAGTACTATCTCCTTGTTCCGGTATCCAAACTGTCGCTTTATGTACCCTAACACCCTTTGGGCTTTCTTCTCAGCCTCAATACACTGCTTTGAGAACTTGAGGTCACTGGTGATAGTTACACCCAAGTCTTTCTCAGTATCAGTGCTTACGAGAGCATTGCCCTTAAGGTTATACTCTGTTCGGGGGTTTCTGTGGCCTATATGCATAACTTTGCATTTGTTCACGTTAAATGGCATTTGCCACGTGTCAGACCACTCCCCGATCTTCCTAAGATCTTCTTGTAAGCGGGTAGTATTTCCTTCTTTCGCGACATTCATACCAAGCTTAGTATCATCGGCGAATTTGGAAATCTTGGCAACCATGTCACCATCCACGTCATTAACATAGATGATAAACAGTAGTGGTCCCAGAACAGAACCTTGGGGAACGCCGCTAGTAACGGGCACCCACTCTGAAGCCTGTCCATTCACTACCACCCGCTGCCGTCTGTCACTTAGCCAGTTCTCTATCCAATTTGCCACATTTCCGTCTATGCCCAGTGCACGCACTTTCCGAAGGAGGCGGCGGTGGGGTACCTTATCAAAGGCTTTCTGAAAGTCTAAGTAGACAACATCGACCGCTTTATCCCGATCATGCTCACTGAAAACAAAATGGAAGAATTCCACCAGATTTGTGAGGCATGACCGGTGCTGCCGGAACCCATGCTGGGAACCCCTCAGTAGCAAATTTGATTCTAAGTGTGCTGTTATTTTGTCCACCATGATGCTCTCCATGAGTTTACAGACTATCGAGGTTAAACTGATGGGTCTGTAGTTTGACGGTTGGCTAGCATCTCCCTTCTTGAAGATAGGAGTCACCTCTGCCTCACGCCAGTCTCTAGGAACGCATCCAGTCTGGATTACCATGTTGAAGACCATGCACAGGTGCCGTGATACTTCACCATGCACTTCTTTCAACACTCTAGGTAAGAACCCATCCGGACCGGGGGACTTGTTTGCTTTTAATTCGATTATTTTTCTCTCAATTTCTTCTTGGGTGAAGACCATTGACTCCAACTTCTCACTGAAGGAGTCCAAAGGTTCGGGAATGGGACCACTCTCCTCAGAGAACACTGAAGAGAAATACTCATTTAAGAGGTTAGCATTTTCTGCATCAGAGTGCATCAATGCTCCATCCTCATTCACCAAGGGACCGATCCTGCGTCGGATTGGTTTACGGCCATTCACATAACTGAAAAACTCCTTGGGGTTCTCTTTGCAGAGTCTAGCCACACGGACCTCCTCAGCACGCTTAGCCGTCCTTATTTTGGACTTCACGTTTCGATTCAGTCTTCTATGACCGTCAAAGTCCCCAGATATCTTCGCTCGACGATACGCAGTTCTCCTCTCCCTTAGTAGGTTACGGATTTCCCGATTAAACCACTTAGGTTGAATGAACTTCTGACCTGTTCCCTTCAGAGGAATAAAGCGCGACTGAAGTTCCATGAAGGAAAACAAGAATGACCTCCACAGATCATCAGCACTCTCTCCCTCCTCTAGTTCCATTTCAGCAACACTTTCACGAAGACCTGCAAAGTTCGCTCTCCCCATGTCTAATTTTCTATGCACCGGGGTCACGGACTCCATATTAGGGACCTTAACTGAAAATCTTATAAGCTTGTGGTCGCTTCCACCTATTTCTTCGTTTACAGAGAGGTCTTGAATGATGTCATCCTCTGAGGTGAGGACCAAGTCGAGTATGTTAGCACCTCTTGTTGGCTCCCTTACCCATTGAGTGAGGAATTCATCATTTACAAACTCCAAGAGTGGTGTGTTCTCGGCAGAGGGCTCTCTGGTTTCCCAGTCAACATGTGTGTTGAAGTCCCCCATAAGGATGCACACCCTGCCGTCCACTAGTTCACCCAGCAACTGGTATAGGTCCCTGTCCATCTCACTGAGTTGTCCAGGGGGTCTATAAAGCAGCAGGGTTCTGTATTTTGCAGTGCCTATTTCTAGGTCAACTCCAAGGAGCTCGTGGTTCGATGTGATGTTGCAGGTCATCGATTTGATGGAGTTCTTTACATACAACAGCACACCACCACCCCCTCTGTCCTCTCTATCTTTGTGGAAGAGTTGGTAGCCTGGAATCACGAATTCCCCTTCAAGATCTCTGTCTGAGGTTCTCAACCATGACTCCGTTATGGCCACCATCTCGGGTTCCTCTGTCGCAACGAGGGCCCGCAGTTCCAAAAACTTGTTTCGGATGGACCTGGCGTTGAACAATAGAACCTTCAGGGAACCCCCAACTGCAGGGCTCCCTATACTCCTCCGTTTCCCGGTTTGGTCATTGTCTTGGTAGTGCTGGGGATATCCTTCTTCAGGATCTCAGCGAATGTCTTCTCTGGGGTCACTCTAGCATAGCGACGAGGGCTCTCCTCCACGCTCGGTCGAGTGCTCCTGAGACATCGTCGGACGGCGTCTTCCATTAATTTGGAAAGCACTTCTTTCCCCTTTAGTGAGAGATGTGTGCCATCCCTCTGGTAGAGGTCGTCTCTACCAAAGAGTGAGGTGTAGGGGTCCACAAAGAACACCCCCTCGGCAGTACACAAATCAGCCAGGCGCTGATTTACTGCAATGTTCTTTGACAGAGCAGTCCCTAAAGGGCCTCTCCTTGGGAGCATGCCGACAACTACCCTTCTGCGGGTTTTTAACCCACAGTCATCTACTGCACCGATCACATCCGAGAGGACTCCTTCGGTCATGCCTACTCTACCATTTCTCAGGTAGATGTCATTACCACTCACCATGAGTGCAATGACAGAAGATCTGGACGTTTGGATCCTCTCAGCTTCCTTTCGGAGGTCAGCATTGCCATAACCTGGCAAACAATTCACCTTCACAGAAGTGTGAAGGCGATCTGCCATTAGGGGTTGCAGCCCTCGTGCCTGGGAATCACCTACAATGTGTATATCCACAGGCCTCTCCTTGGTAGGAGCACGAGATGCCTTGTGAGGAACCCGAGAGTGTTTTGAATTCCTGCCGGGCTCGTCACTTCCTCCAGGTTGCTTCTTCTTCTTCTTTTTCTTCTTCATTTTCTTTTCCTTCTTATTTGATTCCTCACTTTCTTCTAATCCCTCCTCAACTGTCTTCTTGGGTTTTTCTCCCTTCTCCATATTCCCCTCCTCTTTTTCATCACACTTTTCTGCAGTCTCTTTTCCTTCTGCAGTCTCTTCTCCCTCTTCATTGTTGCTGTTCTTCTTCTTGTTGTTCTTCTTCTTGTTGTTCTTTTTCTTGTTCTTGTTCTTCTTCTTCTTCTTTACCGCTGTGGTGGAGCTCTCCGGTGAAGAAGCTCCTTGGACTGCCTCGTCTCTCACATGGCAGTCACACCTCTGCGAGTTCATTCGGAGAACTTCCTCCTTTAGGGAGTTGTTCTCCTTCGTGAGCAGCGAGATGTGCTTCATCAACCTCTCCTCGAGTTTGCAAAAGTCGCAGACACTCGAGGAGTCTAGGTCGCTCGCACTCCTCCCGCTGAAGTCCTCACACCAGCGGTACACCTTGCATGTAGTACATGTAAATTTTCTTGCTGATGGACCAGTCATCTCGCTCTAATTCAATTTCAGACCAATAATATAAAAGAAAGGGTAGTGTGATTTGGTCTCGCATAAGTCTCATCCGCCTACTTCCAGAAGGTTTTCGGTCGTTCGGCCAACAGAAACCTTATGAGCCAAGCACACCAACCCTAAGGTCTCCCCTGGGTCGGACGGCCCCAATCGTGCCGCAGCTCCCAACTGAGCAGCACAAGAGTCCTAAGTAAATGGGACTCTGATTTTTCGACAGGGGTGCTTGAAGTGTAACCGTCGTCCTACTAATCCCTACTAATCCTCCATCCGCGGCCAAACTTAAAGCAAATAGTAAAACTAAATGTCCACGACTTAATCCGAGATCTTTTACTGGCCTGGCAGCCAGCGAGGCACGAAAGCTCTCTCACCAAAGAGCAGTCGAGCCTTTAGGCACCTAAGAACGGTCACAGGGAGCTGGTCAGGCTTATTAATCTAAGAGAATACCTACGGGGGTCCTGAGGCATCTCCATTACTCGTACCCCACACGCCTGAGATCCCTTCAATCTCAGCCCTTTCGAAACCTGTGAGCGTTAAAAGGCGTTGTTTTAGGAGGTTCCAAAGCCTCCCTTCTCACACGGCATAAGGTAGCTGGTGAGGTCCTTAACAATAAAAACTTATATCGAAAGTGATGAAGATTTTTTTTTTTTTTTTTTTTTTTTTTTTTGTTAGGACAGTTAAAGAGCAGTTGTGAAACTTAATATTAACATGAAGATTTGACAACTCTTAGTCAGGATCCTAATAACGCTACCTTTCTGGCACGGGTAACCCAACTGGACTAAATGTCCCCCAGCATAGCTAGCAAAATTCAAACAGATCACACAAGCTCTCTCACCGACGGCAAGAGAGAGAGAGAGAGAGAGAGAGAGAGAGAGAGAGAGAGAGAGAGAGAGAGAGATAGAGACAAAGAGAGAGATACAGACAAAGAGAGAGATACAGACAGAGAGAGAGAGAGATAGGGAGAAAAAAAAGTGGGATTCAGGAATTACATAATGAGGGGAACGAAACTCCTTAAAATTCTGGTAATAATAATAATAATCATCAATAATAATAATAATAATAATAAACGATATGCAACAAATGACCAGCAGAGAGCCCTAAATTTAGCACACTGACCCAAAAATCAGAGAAAACTAATCATCAGAAATGGCAGAGAATCCCAGACCTTCGTATCAGGAAGGAGATAGATGAATGAGTGAGTGAGTGAAGCGAAGATAGAATATGATAAGGGGCAATGGATAAAGTTGTCAGATTTATGAGGTTTGGCTGTCCCGGGCTCCCACTTCCTCTTTCTTGGCCCTCACCTGTGTTTTGGTATAGGGCTGATCAGGGATTGGCGTGATCTATAGGAGGACTTATTAATATTATTATTAATATTATTATTATTATTGTGTATCATCATCATCATTAAAGTTTAGAGGGGAAAAGTCATAAGTCTAGGCCTAACTATTAACTTACCTAATCATCATCCTAGCTACAAAACTGGGTACTATCTCTCTCTCTCTCTCTCTCTCTCTCTCTCTCCTTAAGGTGTACTAGACAATGAGAGACTTGGTATAGGCACTCTCTCCTGTAAAACCTTCCCTCCCCCCTCCTTCCCTATACCGTGGGAGAGTTGGAACTGTATATACTTTCTCTTGTAAAACACACCACCTTATTGCACTGCACTGTGAGAGACTTGGGAATAATGCGGGTCGACCTCACAACTGGCCCTCTTAGGTTTAAAAGCCTCATGCATTTCTAAACAGAGTTGTTGGCCTGAGTTTTAGTGTGAGAAAATATACCGAACACATTTCCATGGCGGGCACAGGGATAAGAAAAGAAGGAAGGAAGGAAGAGGAGGAGAAAAGAAGAAGGAAAAGAGGAAGAAGAGGAGGAGGAGGAGGAGATGGTCGTGGAAGGAGGAATAAAGAAGAACAAAAATGATGATGATGATGAGGAGGAAAGATAATATTCCCTATAACGTCACCAACACATACACTATAGTCCAAGATGCTGTGAATGACGGTATAAATTATAAGCTGCTCACTCTAGATAGTAACGTGTGTGTATCTGTAAAGTGTCGACATCTAGTGGGGCAGGCTTTGGCAGAGTGGATACGGCGACGGACTGCGAAAGGCATGGGCCCGGGTTCAAGTTCACGAGAAACGTCTGTCTTTTTTCAGAGGTGATGTGATGGGTCCAGCTGTTCGTCAAATTATCCTGGCTCACACAGAAGCGTCAAGAAAATACCCCCTACATCGTCGTCAACTCACAACATAGAAGATTCCAAGATGCTGTGAGTGACGGTGTAGCTGCTTTCTCCTGATAGTGACGTGTATAAATAAGGTGTTGTCATCTAGTGGGGCAGAAGAGAAGCTACGGTACCAAAATCAACAAGAAGCTCCACTGTCTCATCTAGTGTGACACCCAATAATCTCGGGGCCTCGCAAGTGTCACGGGCTACTGACAGACTACAGCCCCGAGGTTGATAAAAAAAAAAAAAAAAAACACACACACACACACACACAAATAAATAAATAGAGCAATGTATTAGGTTGATATTGGTGGACGTTCTGATGACACTCAATTTCAACTGGGTAGTCTGATCCCCTTCTCAACATTGTGAAAACATTACCCTGTTAATTAGTACGAGGAAATCATTACCATTATACCGTTAGAGAGAGAGAGAGAGAGAGAGAGAGAGAGAGAGAGAGAGAGATGTTTGTAAAGAAGAGAAGGGAAGGTAGAGGGGGCTGGAATATTTATTTGTACTGCATGCTTGTTGGAATGGCAATGAGTGGGAGGGCGGGAGTGGCTGCAGAGAGAGAGAGAGAGAGAGAGAGAGAGAGAGAGAGAGAGAGAGAGAGAGAGTTACATTTGTACAGTCGCGAGCTGATGGGGTGGAGACACGAGCTCACTCATCATGGGGTCGTTTCTACCTGACGAGTTATGGAGGGGGGAAGTGAGAGAGAGAGAGAGAGAGAGATAGGAACAGATGAGGGGAGGTTTTGTAGGGGCTGGTGGAGTGTTGCCACTTCTGAAAGTTTGATTCGAAGCATTCACATTTCACTGATGAGAGGGAGAGACGGGAGTGTGTGTATTTTGGTGTTACGTCTATCGACTTCTATGTGGTCATTAAGGAGACATAAAAACAAAAATTAAAAAGTTTATGTGGAAAATTGTACAGGTGTGTGTGTGTGTGTGCGATTGGAGTCGGGAGAGACGGGAAGGAGGAATGAAAGTGGTTGGGAATGACTGTATGGGCGACGTGAGTGAAGATATGGCAGGATGAATTGAATTAGTTGTGTATACGAGTTAGACGGACATAGGGATATGTAATAACTGATGAATGCTTTTGAGTTGGATATATAACTGATATTATTTCGCCACACTAAGCTCACCATTGTGAACTGTGTGATAGTTAGCTTAAAATTTTCAAGTAATAAAAACATTGTTATCCATCGTAACAAAACATTCATCAATAATTACATAACCAAATGATTAAATTAAAGTTTACCACAAATCCACTGTTTCTATTAAACCTGGACAAATCAAAGATGACAAACATATATTCTCTTTGTCGGGAGAATAATATGTTATAGTTCTGGCCTTCAACATGCATTGGTTTGCTAGATTGCCAACATTAATAATTAAGTCTTGTGGGTGAAAACTAGACATATATATAGGATGCATCTAAATTCATCATTATAAACACTAAGAATAATGGAAGACAAATATGTAATGTTTTAAAGAAATAAAACTGAAATTTGTATTTCTGTATATTGTCTTTTACTTTAATGTTGTCATTATTACGAGTTTTATAATATAAATATTGTAGCATATAAGGTGCAGTAATATTATTATAAAGTAAGTATTAAAAGTAATAGCAAGATGCTGATGGTAGTCTTCTATTAAATTAATCTTTTGTATTATTGTGTGCACTTAAATACTCGTCATTATAAATTTGTAGGGCTCGCTTCAACAGCAAAAAAAAAAAAAAAAAAAAAAATGCAGTGAGTAACACTGCAATCAACAACACTATAATAATTTCATATTATCACTGTAGTTACTTGACAGTAGCCATTATTTTCAAGGATAAATACACACAGTATCTAGAACATTTTATTGGACGTGTAATAACTTTTTGAGTCTTACTAACTTTGCCATGAAGGCTGACACCTCAAAGGTTGTCACCACTGATCATCATATGCTTCACAAATAGTAACTAGCTTTATTCTACTATGCCTACGTGTTAATGATGTCCTTGTTATGGGCAGAAATTTACTTGTAATCCAATAATACACTATATGTAACGTAAAACAAGCTATTTTTTTTCGCGTATGTTAAGTTGGTAAGCCTGCGAAAGCTACAAGGTGTGGGATCAAGCGAATTTGGTGTGTGTGTGTGTATATATAAAGGGAAATGTGGATCACATGACTCAAACCCTCACTTCACCAGAAATATGCCTATATTCTGCAGAAGAGATTCTGTCTCATTCCGTTCCACAGAATATTTTTTTCAAATAAAATATATGGATAGGCTACTTGTGGTTCTCATAATTTTGTGTAATATTAATTATTGTTGAAGCACATTTATCATTGAGTATAGCAATTTCATTAAATTTGTCAAGTTTTATAGACAACCATCCCATCTGATGTCATTACAGTTCTGATATCGAACAATACTTATATATGAGAGTACTCTTAAAAGTATGATGACCATGCTATAATTCCATACATAGGTTTGTCAATGTGAACACCATCTCCATTAGTCCCTTCGCTCAAAGTCAACCATAAATCATTAAAATAAAGAAAGACCTAAAGCCACGGTTATTGGCGCCTCTCTTGCTCTTTCTCCCTCCACCAGCCCCTCCATATCCTCCCTTCTTCCTCTCAAACACCCCCATAACTCGTCAGGTAGAAGCTACTCCATGATGAGTGTGCTCGTGTATCCATCCCATCAGCTCACGACTGTACTGTACGTGTGCATGCTTTTCTGTGTGTATGAGTGTGTATGTGTGCATGCTTGTGTGTGTGTATATGCGTGTGTGTGAGTGTGTGAGCGTGTGTGTGACAGACAGACAGACAGACAGGGAGAAACATAACATAAATTATAATAAGCTTTGAATGTAGGAGTCAAAGAGGATAATGGAAAGCAGAAGGGAGAAATCACTGGAACGAGAAAATAATGCATAGAGGCATATGGAAATGAGAGGGTTAGTTAGTTACTGTATAGTTAGTATTCGAAATTCTTGTGCTGTTTTTATAATATGTAATGAAATGGAAGGATAGGGTTAGAAATTAAAAAAAAAACATGTGGAGAAACAGACGGTGATGGATGGTGATGATGGTTATAAATTCGAAATTCCTGTTCTGTTTTTATAATGTGTAAAGAAATGGAAGGATAGGGTTAATAAAAAAAAACATATTGAGAAACAGATGGTGATGGATGGTGATGATGGTCATATTTAAGAGTGCATGTGAATAAAGATAAGGATATTCATTTCTATTGCATTATCTTCAAGGTTGATGATGATTTGAAGTTTGGCTGATATGTTTCATGGCTCGCTTTGGCTATCTATCTGTCTGTCTGTCTGTCTGGCGAGGTCTGTCTGTCTGTCTGTCTGTCTGGCGATGTCTGTCTGTCTGTCTGTTTGGCAGGGTCTGTCTGTATGTCTGTCTGGCGAGGTATGTCTGTCTATCTGTCTGTCTGTCTGTCTGTCTGGCGAGGTCTGTCTGTCTGTCTATCTGTCTGGCGAGGTTTGTCTGTCTGTCTGTCTGTCTGTACACGGACTGACAGGGAAGAAACAAGGTCCACAAATTAAATTCTTTCGCAAATCGAGAGAGAGAGAGAGAGAGAGAGAGAGAGAGAGAGGGTAAAGCAGTAAGTGCTTCTTGTCTTTCCACCTCCTCTCTCTCTCTCTCTCTCTCTCTCTCTCTCTCTCCATTAAAGTGTTTCCAGCCAATCAGTCAGCCAGGCCTTGGTAGATATTAGTTTTCCAAGTAACTCAAACTAATGTTAAACTGACGTCACTTCACCATCGATTCTCAGCTCCCCACTTCACCCCACACACCCACACACGAAACATTCATTGCTGCCCTACCCACATCAACACGCGACCCCTACTCTCCCCCCCAAAAAACGAGATCCACATACCCTCCCCAAACATGAAACTCTCTACCCACCCTCCCTAAAATCGAGGAAAACCCCCCTACCTTCCCTCCCAACACGAAACATCCTACCCTCCCCCAGCACGAAACTTCCTACCCTCCCACAACACGAAACTCCCTACCCTCCCCCAACACGAAACTCCCTACCCTCCCCGAACACGAAACTTCCTACCCTCCCACAACACGAAACTTCCTACCCTCCCCAACACGAAACTTCCTACCCTCCCCCAACACGAAACTTCCTACCCTCCCCCAACACGAAACTCCCTACCCTCCCACAACACGAAACTCCCTACCCTCCCACAACACGAAACTTCCTACCCTCCCCCAACACGAAAATTCCTACCCTCCCCCAACACGAAACTCCCTACCCTCTCCCAACACGAAACTCCCTATCCTCCCCCCAAAACGAGGAAAACCCCCTACCTTCCCCCTCAACACGAAACCTCCATTACTTCTTCCTCTCCTCCTCCCTCCCACCACACACACACACACACACATACATTGACGAGGCCTCCTTTGCTTCTGACGTCACGCCCAATATTGCCAGCGGGAGGCAATCAGCTGATCGGTTGTAAACAATGTGTGTGTGTGTGTGTGTGTGTGTGTGAATGGAAGTTGACGGCACCGAGGAGGTGAACTTGGTGTAAGGCAGAATATTGGGTGAGTTTAAGGGAGGTACTGTACAATATATTATAATTTATTTTATCTTATACTGATTTTAAGACCCGCTTGTCACTTACCTCACATTTATATATATATACAGGGTGTATCGCGACTTATATAATTGACTTACACCAGAGATATAAAATATAATTTTGAATATATTTTGTTCCATAAAGTATGATGTGTGTAATCTCAGTAAAGTACAATGAATACTGATAAAAACTATTTTAACTTGTGTTGTCAAATGGCGGTGAGCTTCGGAGGGAGTGGAAGCCTAATATCGTTTTCGGACCAAAGAGGTCTTATTTATTTTATCTTAATAAGTTTTATCATAATTGCAAAAGTTATGTGATGTTCTATTACGTACATTGAATCATATTTCCAATGCAGAGGGATAATACCAGGCCCGTATAAATAATATTCGACGAAATATGATTAATATCTTTTGAAGGTTAGGTAAACTTTACCGACATAATGCCAGCTGCAAGTCTTAGCATTTCCCTACATTTCACGGATTTTGGTGTGTGTGGTGTGCGTGGGGTTGTGTGCGTGGTTTGGTGTGCGGTGTGCGTGGGGTGGTGTGTGTGGTGTGGTGTGTGTGGTGTGCGTAGGGTGGTGTGCGAGGTTTGGTGGGTGGTGTGGTGTGTGTGGTGTGGTGTGTGTGGTGTGCGTGGGGTGGTGTGTGTGGTGTGCGTGGGGTGGTGTGCGTGGGGTGGTGGTGTGCGTGAGCGTTGTCTGTTCATATGAGGACTATAATATATTGTTGGTGGTGGTGAGGAGAGCCTTGTTTACATCAGAGTACATTGCACAGCCTACCACCTGCCGTTAATCGCTTCAGATGCTCCAATTAATTAAGCAGATCCCCTCCACAACCGTCTAACTTTGAGCAAGGATTCTAGTACTGGGAGAAGGATAGGCCACTTTATGTTATTTTTGGTGTCGTCACTCTGGCTGGCTCGGACGGTGGCGCCTCTAGCGGACACGGGGAATCAACACTCCAGCTTCCGCCTGCTTCCCTTTATCATGATTAATTTTTAAGTCTGACTTTCTTTACTAGTTACACACAGGACCTTTAATACTAATCATCTGGCTATAGAAATAATAATTATATTCATTTTTGTTAAATTATATGATAAATTATGATATTATCTTCGACAAAGCCCAAATATATTGCTAAAACCCATACCTACCATTTACGTATACAGTAACTCCAATGTGAGATGATTCTTACCTGTTTATGACCTCTACAATTATGTTCATCAGCAATAATTTTATGTAAAAGTACAAAAAAAAAAGTCATATATACTACTGTACATTATTATAGTTTATTCTTAAAATTATAAATCAATGAGCTATATATACTGTACACCATTGTTACCCACCACCACTATTTTGCTTCTTATATTCTTGCTTGCTGTGCTTGAGAATTTAAAAAAAATCTTACTTGGTGTATGAATTAAAGGCAAATTACATAATACATTATCCATTTCCCAATATCTACGACAGAGACGTAATTGCTAAAGCATCGATCCATACTTTTATAACATTCATGCATAATATCTAAAATGAATCATTATTACCTGTTTATGATATCTACAATATTGTTTCTCAATAGTATTCTAATGTATAATTGAAGAAAAGGACATCCATACAGATTTTATAGACCATACTTAAATCAACACAACAATGAACTATAAGTACTGTACAGTACAGTACATACATACATACAGTATTGTATTGTCATCACCAGTACATTAGAGCATTATAACCTTACTATGAAGAGCTCTATACTATGAATTTAAGAATCAATTATTTCCTTCTTTCTTTCTTAGCTTGAAATTTTCAAAAAGTTTGGAGTTACTTTCATCATATCTTGCTGGCTGCAAGCCTAAAGCCATAGTTTCAGTCTGGGGGTATGGAAAATATATATACAATACTCCATCCTAACAGGAACAAATAGATATACAGACTACAGTACAGTACTTAAGAAATTAGAAAACATAAGGTAGGCTATTATCATCTGACACCAGTTTATATCAATGTCATTAACACCAAAATTAATAATGTATAACTAAAGAAAGTATAAGGTATCATTATCTGACAATACAGTTAATATCAATGTCATTATCACCAATATATATAATGTTTAGCTATATAGAATGCATAAGGTATCATCATCTAACACCAGTTAATATAATTTTCATTAACACCAAAATTAATACTGTATAACTATCACTAATTGTCATCAATTCTGTACTCCGTAGCTTGCTGAAGGATAAAGTATCGTCATCTAACACCATTTAATTAATATCAAATTAATACTGTATAATAATCACAATCAGTCACATTTTATGGTTGAGCACCCAGTAATCCCCATTTCAGTCACAAAATCAACTTCAGCAAACCAAAATAATAAAAAAACGCCCACCCCTCCTGTGTAAGTGAAGTCGCCAACTGTTAGTGATTCCCCGTCGCCGGTAGGTGGCTCTGCTGTACCCTGACGACCAAAACTCCCTAAAGCGTGACCTATCCTTCTCCCAGTACTAGAATCCTTGCTTAGATGCAGGCAGCGTTTGGTAAGGAACGAGTGTTATCATAATTCGTGTCATCGCTTATCAACAATATACAGGGTTATTCAAAACTACATTTACAAAATGACAGGGTAAAGTCCTGACATGATGTTAAACATATTTCCATATGTATTTTTCAAAAATTTAAAAAGTTAATGACAGACATGAAAGCCAAATCCATTACCGTAGGCGAATGATCGAACACTTCTAAAATTAATTCCCCCCCCCCCCCACAGAACCCCGTGTTCTCTCTCGGGTAGACGAGGGAACTTAATACAACGTATGAAGCAATAAACCCTTATCGATCACGGGATTCAAACAGATCCTTAGGCTTCGAATTGATCCCAAGTATTCGTGTTTCTTGTAATGTCAGATAGGCTAAGAGAGTAGTAACCAATAATAGTTTCAACATAATAGTGATACGTGTAGATGCCAGGGCTGTACTACTAACTTATCTGATATTACAAGAAACACGAAGCCTTGGGATCGATTAAAAGCCAACGGATCTGTTTGAATCTCATGATCGATAAGGGTTTCATTGCTTCATACGTTTTAAAACTTGCCTCGTCCACTTAAGAGAGAGCAGGGGTGAGGTGGGGGGAGGAGTTAATTTTAAAGTGTTCGATCGTTCGCCCACGGTAATGGATTTGGCTTTCATGTGTGTCATTAACTTTTTACATTTTTGAAAAATATATATGGAACTATGTTTAACATCATGTCAGGAATTTACCCTGTCATTTTGTAAATGTAGTTTTGAATAACCCTGTATATATATGAGATACGAATAATATGTGTCGATATTCTTTATGTTTCCTTGATCAAATTACATAAATATAATACTTTTTGTTGCATGATTAGCTTTGAAAATGTAAGCAAAATAAACATTGTACTGTGAAAGCAATGAATTATGTCTTGTGAAGTATGTTTTGTGCTATTGTCTTACTGTAAGTATTTAAAGCCTATATTTAAAGACTAGTCACCCCAAGAGATTAAAAGGTTTCGGACGCCAACCAGTGAGATGTCTAGCCTAGTGCCATTATTATCTATTCTGTTGTGAAGGCGGTCTTAGCTAATGTACCAAAAGTGTTAATATTACCAGCTTAATGAATGGGGTGTGGGAGTAGGGGGACAGGCTTGGGGTGGTTTTGGGGGTGTGGGAGTAGGGGGACAGGCTTGGGGTGGGGGGAGGTGTTAGGGGGGTGCGGGAATAGGGGACAGGCTTTCTACCCCCCTCAACCCTGTCCCTCTATTCACGCACCCCCAAACCCCGCCCCCCTACTCCTGCACCCCCTTAAGGCCTCTTGTTAAGCGATCACAACATTTATTATTTTCCACGAACGACGGAAGGAGCTGCATTATACGCGTGGCCTCAGTGACAAAGCTTGGTTTATAAAGGAGCAGACACGATTCACCATGCATACTTCAGTAGACGGTGTGTTTACAGTCTCTAACTGCCTGGCTGTCACTCTGTTCTTCCTACCGTACCGTACGTCAGTGTCATATGAGGTAGGTGCGTATGTATGTACAGTCGTGGCCAATAATGTATAAAGCTATAATCCTCCACATATGGGTATCTCAAACAATTTGTTGTCTAATGTTTTCACGTTCCCATATGATGTTATTGTTTTAAGTAGTGTGTAGCTGCTTGTTGTAAGTTAAATGATG
Organism: Petrolisthes cinctipes; assembly: GCA_033782935.1. Classification (NCBI taxonomy): domain Eukaryota; kingdom Metazoa; phylum Arthropoda; class Malacostraca; order Decapoda; family Porcellanidae; genus Petrolisthes; species Petrolisthes cinctipes. The sequence goes on along the minus strand of JAWQEG010001514.1, from coordinate 22,153 downwards.
GTACTTAACCTATTTATTGGAAAGTTTATCAGTTAAGGAACAGAGGGAAGCTGTCAAATCCTTACATGATTTATTACCCCTATATGGATGATTATTATTGTCCATGGCTGTAGGTATGTGGGTTGGCAGGTATGTCGGTGGGGGTATGTGGGTAGGTGTGTGGGTGGGTAGGTGTGTGGGTAGGTAGGTCAGAATGGGGGTAGGTAAGTAGATGGGTAAGTAGGCAGGTATTAACCATTTCAGGCCCCATGTTGCATCGTTTTTCGCAAAGATCTTGAAGGCTCTTAGTCAGATCATTATAACATTCTAACACAATGTTTACGACACCCCGCCGTAATTTATCGCGGTATAGTAGTTAGGCAAATTTGTATACTTAAGGAGTTTACTCGTATGATCTTAAGTTGTAGTCAGTGAGAACACGAAATCCTGAGCAAATGTTCACACAAGGCGACGTATGTACCCCCATTCCCAAACCCCCCCCCCCCAGACAAACTCTTCGCCATCCCCCTACAACACCCATCATTCTATTCCCCGTCTCCCTCCCCTTCCTCCCTCTCCCTCTCTTTCACTCTCACTCTCTCTCTCTCAATTACACAACACACGGTAATATATAAAGACATATGATTTATACATTATTATATCGCATGATTTGCTTTCAATAGGCTTACATTATAACTCAAATGTATATACCCCAACAATGAGTTGCATGGTTTTTGCAAATTAACTGCACTATGTTGTTGTTCAGTCTCATTTTACTGCTTTGCTTAAGTAGTTTCGTAGGAAATAATAATGATAACCTTATAATATAAGTTTCTATATGGTTGTTTTTCTGGACATGTTTGATTGTTCGTATAATGTGATGAAATATATTGGCCAATAGGTATAAATATTCAACAAATGGAAGGAGTCAGTGTAATTGTAAACAAAACAATATTACTTATATAATTAATGGAATAATGATACAGACAATGTATTTTATTTTAATCTTCATCGCTCTCAAGGAATATCTCATCCTCATCATCATCGGTATCAGTACGCCAGAGTTCATCTCTTGGTTGAACATATTAAAACGTCGTAGTGCAATGACACCTTTGTACCCACGTGAGCATCTCAGCATATTGGCCATGGCTTGTAGGAATGTAACACACCTTCAGTAGCCTGCGTCACACCACCTTCTTCAATAGCATGCCATTAAATTGCTCAAATATACCCAACACTGAAAAAATATCAAACTGACAACCGAGCCATCACGGTTGTGTCCAGAAACCATCAATACATTACTACACCCAAAATATTTGTTTCTTAATCTATATTGCGAAATTACTCTAGAGTCTAGAATAACTATGTGTAAGACTTTATATCTCCCTGTGTGCAACTGAGAGAGAGAGAGAGAGAGAGAGAGAGAGAGTGAGAGTGAAAGAGAGTGAGTGAAAGAGAGGGAGAGGGAGGAAGGGGAGGGAGACGGGGAATAGAATGATGGGTGTTGTAGGGGGATGGCGAAGAGTTTGTCTGGGGGGGGGGGTTTGGGAAGGGGGGTACATACGTCGCCTTGTGTGAACATTTGCTCAGGATTTCGTGTTCTCACTGACTACAACTTAAGATCATACGAGTAAACTCCTTAAGTATACAAATTTGCCTAACTACTATACCGCGATAAATTACGGCGGGGTGTCGTAAACATTGTGTTAGAATGTTATAATGATCTGACTAAGAGCCTTCAAGATCTTTGCAAAACACGATGCAACGTGGGGCCTGAAATGGTTAGTAGGTAGGAAGGTAGGTAAGTAGGAAGAGGGGTAGGTAGTTAAGTAGGTGGGTAGGCAGGTAGGTAGGTAGGTATAGGTGTGTAGAACTTATAACATGGTAAATTACATGGATTAAATCAAAGGGATAATAGGTCTTATCGGGGGTTGCCAAGAACTGAAGCAAGAGGCCTTTTGCAGTTTCCGAAGCTATTATGTGTTTATGATTGATCGAGTGTTTATTTATCTATTTAAGCGACGTACAGTTTCCGAAGCTTTTATGTGTTTATAATTGATCGAGTGTTTATTTATCTATTTAAGCGACGTACACGCACATCATGGGTAGTTATACAAGTAAGGGCCCGTATTTCTAAAAGTAAAGTTCACTCCTAAGTTAATATTTTGCTTTTATTTTTGCCTTTACTCATGGTAAGGACTAGATTAAACCCGGCACTGCTTCGAAATCATAATCCATAAAAGTTCATACTAACTGAATAGCAAAACCGTAATTTTTCACTGCTCCGAGCCATACCGTCATTCACTGCTTCGATATGAGCCTGAAACACTAAGGTAAAGTCAGTATTGCAAACATATGAAGAAGTCCTAATTATATAGTATGGTTTTATGACACACACACATATACACACACACATATACACACACACACACACACACATAAAAAAAAAAGATTAAAGACACAGACCAACACATTCCAACAGACAGACGTACCGAGAGATGCATATTATGATAAAAAAGATGAAAGCAGTCAATCTTTCTATTTCCGTCGAGGTTTGTTCTTTGCGTCAAGCCGAGCAGAAACGAGCGAGTGAGGGAAGGGTGGGAGGGAGGGAGGGATGGTGAGAGTAGGGAGGGAAGTGTTTAGAAAGAAGGGATGGATGGAAGGAAGGGGTTTAGAGAGAAGGGAGCGAGGGATGGGAAAGGAAGGGCAGGGAGAGAGAGAGGGAAGGGAGGGGGGGAAAGGAAGGGCAGGGAGGGGGGGGAAAGGAAGGGCAGGGAGGGAGGGGAAAGGAAGGGCAAGGAGGGAGGGGAAAGGAAGGGCAGGGAGAGAGGGAGGGAAGGGTTTAGAGAGAAGGGAGGGAGGGAGGAGAGGAGAGGAAGGGCAGAGTGGGAGTGAGGGCTGGGGAGGGAACTATAGGCACGGAAAGGGGGCAGGATGGTAGGGAAAGGAGGAAAGATGGATGGCAGGAAAGGGAAACATGCAGGGAAGAGAGGGAAAATGGATGACATGGGAGGAAGGAAGGGAGGGGAGGGAGGTAGAGAGAAATGCATGGGAGGGAAGGGAGGTAGGGAGAAATGCAGGGCAGGGAGGGAGGGAGGGAGGAAGGGAGGCTTAGTGAAGATGAAACCAAGTTCAACATTTACTCCCCAACTTTTTACTATTTCCATCTTTTTTTTTTTGAGGGTCGAGTTGGAGGTAATTTTAGCTTTGTAAGGATTAATTATAGCTATATTTAAAAGTGTGCAAGAAAGAATGTATGTAAGAGAGTGAAAGAGAGAGGGACAGAAAGACAGTAAAAGGAAATAACACACACACACACACACACACACACACACACACACACACACACACACACACACACACACACACACACACATACATACACACACACACACACGTTTTGCATGAGGTAGGTTAGGTTAGGTGGTCGTGCTGAACCAAGGCCCCCATGAACTAATTTCCCAGAGAATATTCATGGTATTCCATTGAGCCTGGGTTGTACTGACCTGCTGTGGTGGTGATGGTGGTGGTGTTGGTTAGGCTTGTGTGGTGACGTTGTGATGGTGTTTAGTGGTGGTTGGTGGGGCATGTGTGTGTGTGTTGGTGGGGTGTTGTGGTGTGTTTGGGTGGTGGTGGGGTGTTGTGGTGTGTTGGGTTGTTGGTGGTGTGTTGTGGTGTGTAGGGGTGTTGTGGTGTGTTGTGGTGTGTAGGGGTGTTGTGGTGTGTAGGGGTGTTGTGGTGTGTAGGGGTGTTGGTGGTGTGTAGGGGTGTTGGTGGTGTGTAGGGGTGTTGGTGGTGTGTTGTGGTGTGGTGTGTAGGGGTGTTGTGGTGTGTAGGGGTGTTGTGGTGTGTAGGGTGTTGTGGTGTGTAGGGGTGTTGTGGTGTGTAGGGTGTTGTGGTGTGTAGGGGTGTTGTGGTGTGTAGGGGTGTTGTGGTGTGTAGGGGTGTTGTGGTGTGTTTGGGTGGTGTGTTGTGGTGTGTTGTGGTGTGTTGTGGTGTGTTGTGGTGTGTAGGGGTGTGTAGGGGTGTGTAGGGGTGTTGTGGTGTGTAGGGGTGTTGTGGTGTGTAGGGGTGTTGTGGTGTGTTTGGGTGGTGTTAATGGGATGTTGTGGTGTGTATGGGTGGTGTTGGTGGGGTGTTGTGGTGTGTAGGGGTGTTGTGGTGTGTAGGGGTGTTGTGGTGTGTAGGGGTGTTGTGGTGTGTAGGGGTGTTGTGGTGTGTAGGGGTGTTGTGGTGTGTGTGAGTGGTGGGGTGTTGTGGTGTGTGTGGGTGGTGGGGTGGTGGGGTGTGTGTGGGTGGTGGGGTGTTGTGGTGTGTGTGTGTGGGTGGTGGGGTGTTGTGGTGTGTGTGGGTGGTAGGGTGTTGTGGTGTGTGTGGGTGGGTGGTGGGGTGTTGTGGTGTGTGTGTGTGGGTGGTGGGGTGTTGTGGTGTATGTGTGTGGGTAGTGGGGTGTTGTGGTGTATGTGTGTGGGTAGTGGGGTGTTGTGGTGTTTGTGTGGTGGTTGGAGTGTTGTAGTGGTTGGAGGGTAGCATACTGGTTTATATTGGTGTTTTTGTGGTGCTGGTGTGGATGTGGTTGTGTAGTGGTAGAGTGATGGCTATGTGGTGGTTGTGTGGTAGTGCTTTATGGTTTCTATATATGATCTGGTACGGTGGTGTTCATTTCCATATCACGAAGAAAATCTTAAACCCTCAAGCCAATATCGAGGCCTAGCTAAAGTGGGAGGGCTGGAGAGGAGAGGGGAAAAAGTTTGAGGTGGGAGTGGAAGGTAGAATAAGGGAGGGAAGGGGAGGGAATGAAAAGTAAAGGAAGGGGGAGGGAGGAGAATTATTGGGGATAGCAGAGTGGTTGGTAGAGGGAGAGGAACAATAAAGGTGGGAGGGGAAGGCAGAATAAGAAAGGAAAGGGGAGGGAATGAAAAGTAGAAGAGGAAAGGGAGGGGGGATAATTATTGTAGAGACAGTCAAATGTTCTGTCTCAGGTGCATGAAAGTGAATCGTGAAGATGAATCTTATGAACGAACGTTGTTACGGACCCGTCCAAACCCAGAGAGGGATGTAGTACCACTTCTATGATACCACCAAAAAAGGAATATAAAAACTGACAGGTTCTTCACTATTTTCCTCTCGGGGTAAGTCAGGCCCACCTCTTTAACGCAACGGATATTAATACTCAAAGAATGACAACAGTATGTAATATTTAATACGTTATCAACACACTCCAAATAATAACAGGCAATTGTAACCCAACTTAGTAACTCAACTTAGTAACTCAACTGAGACAACATGAAATAAATCCCCCAGTACCTTGTAAGACCCATATGACCCACTCTTAATCTAGGTTAAGGGTCGCACCTGGACTGTTCCAATTCAGAGGGACAGTCCAGCCGAGAGCCCAAGGTAATATACCTTAATACTAAAACTTAATACTAAACTTAACTTACGGTATAGGTCGCACCTGGACTATCCTAAAATAGAGCAGGGATAGTCCAGCTGGGAGCCTACAAACAATCACAAGTGGATTACAATCCAGGCTTCACACCATCCAGACTGACAGGGTTATAATCCAATATACCGGTTGGTATAGAACCTTCTACGATAGGACACAAATATATAAATGGTTTTCACTATAGGCTGAGTACACTCCAGATAATTAGGGTTATCCCAGGTTACAACAAATATATAGAGGGGAGGGACAAGTGTAGGTATGTTGGGTATGTGTGTTGGCTAAAATGATAGTGACCGAGTTGTGGGACAGAGGGTAAGCCCTTGTGGACAGAGGGGTAGGCGGCGGTGGACTGAGGAAAGCCGGCTCCTGGCCCGTCCTTCTCCCATTATCCCATATTATTCAACACATCCTGAACCCCTCGAAACTGACTAAAACACTCCTCTTGACTCCTCTCAGCCACCCAATGAACCAGTCCTAAACTCGCCCCCTCGTCTTGTATACTGTCGAACACACACATATCTGTATTATGGAAACAAAGATATACACATAGGTACATATATATACACACAAACGTATACATACATATTATCCCTATATAATTATATATATATATATATATAGTTGATACACTTGAGGTTTGGGATGATACTCAGGCATCTTACAGGAGCAAACTACCGACTATCAGTCTCAGCTAACAATGATAGATTGTTGCTCCTTTAACAACGTATATTGCAGAGTTCAATAGCCATAGTCTCATACAATTTTTCTAGGTCGTTTCATTGGTAGGGTGTTGCAGGACTCCTGACCGTGACTGTACATAGAGGAAAGGAAAAGTAAGAGAAGTTAATAGCAGGTGAGGAATAAAAAATGTGTTCATCTTAAATACTTACACACACACACACACACACACACACACAGAATGACACTGACACACACACACACAGATTGACACTGACACACACACACACAGATTGACACACACACACACACACAGATTGACACACACACACACACACACACACACACAGTCACCCATTCTTTACCCAATGAACGCTGATGGAGTGGCCATTGACACCAGATAGGCAGACCCGAGTATATTGACAGTCCAATTGATAACCGGGATATATTTTCGTTCGCCGGTGAAAGCAATGTGTCTTCGTCTCTCTCATCCACGATAGATTTGCCAGCCCGTACACTGTGATATCGATATACGTAAGTATTCATTGCATGCACACACATACACGTGCACTCTCTCACACATGTACATTATTTATCTCTCTCTCTCTTTTACACATATATATATATACACACACACACACACACCACATATATATATATATATATATATATATATATATATATATATATATATATATATATATATATATATATATATATATATATGTATATATATATATATATATATATATATATATATATATATATATATATATATATATATATATATATATATATATATATATATATATATATATGTATATTTATACTAACACTAACTCTCTCTCTCTCTCTCTCTTTCTCTCTCTCTCTCTTTCTCTCTCTCTCTCTCTCTCTCTCTCTCTCTCCCTCTCTCACTATACATATATATCCCTCTCTTTTACACACACTTACAGACACACACACAATATATATAACTATACAAATGGAAAAATTGCAGTGCTCGACTAAGTGAATGAATGAATACCCATACCACTGTTTGTCTGTCTGTCTGTCTAGTGGATTAAAACATTGGGTTAAAACTCTCTTATACGCTCTTCTCCCTCGTTCGATTTCCATCTTCTATTCTTCGTTAAATTTGCTTCGACCAGCCCAAGGAGTGTCTCACAAAACCACTGATTGTAAGTTGAAGGACAGGGGAATCTTTAATCTGACCAGAGAACGGAGGAGGAACGAAATTGCAATACAACACGTTTGCAAGTGACGAGGAAAAATAAACAGTTGCGTGTGTCGTGTGGAGATGGTTAATTGTGGTGGTGGTGGTGGTGGTGGTGTGAAGTGACAAGGCCAGTCTTCTAAATAATGGTGTGTGGGAGTATGTAGTGGTGTGTAGTGGTGTGGTCTCTCTCTCTCTCTCTCTCTCTCTCTCTCTCTCTCTCTCTCTCTCTCTCTCTCTCTCTCTCTCTCCATTTTTCTGTCTTCTCCCTTTTTTTTTTTTTTTTTTTTTTTTTACATTATTTGCAGAAAAAAAATAAGTATTATACAGCCCTAAGTGCTCAGTGAGTTGCAGAGAACTATCTTGGGCATGATTTTAAAAACACTAGTAAATGCAATACAACATTGAAGTACATGTTTCCCAAAGTGGATATACAAAAATGGAAACTGATAACAATAAATTATAAGTATGACCCATGACTCATACGATATACACAAATATGATGCACTCAACTATACACCGGACATACACTCATAATTATTGTACTCTTTCTTTGCTTATATACGTAAAACTTGACACTTCTTTCTATTTCTCCCTCCTCCTACCTCTCATCCATACCTACTCCTCTACTTCCCTCCCTCTACCCCTTCCACTCTCCCCATCACCCTTCTCTCTCTCCCACCCACCTACTCACCCTTCTCCCACACACCCTCTCCTCCCACTCAGCTCTGTGATTTTGTCCCCCTTTCCAAGATAGATTTTGAGCAACAACTTCCCATCCCCGTTCTTAAAATATGGGTCACTTTGTCTCTTTTTTCACTCACTGGTTCTCTTTCTGAGTCTGCACCTGTAAATTGTGTGTGTGTGGGTGGGTGACGACAGCTGCATGTGTTGGAGTTGGGGTCTATCGGTGTGTCTGTCTGTCTGTCTCTGTGTCTTTCTGTGTGTGTGTTTTTCTCTGTGTCTTTCTGTGTGTGTGTGTGTGTGTGTGTGTGTGTTTAGCCTCCTGAGTGACGAGTACTAGTTAAAGTGCGTTACAACAATTGCTGTGAGGGGAGGATGGCTAAGAGAGAGAGAGAGAGAGAGAGAGAGAGAGAGAGAGTGGTTGTGGTAGAGAGTTAATTTTTACACACACACACACAGTCTCTCTCTCTCTCTCTCTCTCTCTCTCTCTCTCTCTCTCTCTCTCTCTCTCTCTCTCTCTCTCCTCTACTCAATTCATCACTGCCTAAGCCCCCAACCACACATTTTTTTTCTCTCTCCTTCTCTCCTCTCTTCTCTTCCAGTTTTTGTCCTCGGTTCTTTACTGAGAGGGAAGATGGACGGCAGCCAGGGAGGTAAGCTGAAGAAGAAGAGGGTAGGTAGAGAAGTGACTGAATGAGTGAGTGAGTGAGTGAGGGTACAGGAGAAAGGGAAAAGAAAATGAAGTAAGATGCTGAAAGGGATCCATGTTGAGCAGAAGTATTTAGAGAAGGAGAGATAAAAAGTGTAGAAGTATATGGGGGTCAGTAAGTGAGGAGAGAAAGATTTGTGGGAAGGGTGGAATAGTGGGAGAGAAGAAAGCGAGAGAGGGAGAGAGAAAGGTTTGTGGAGGGAGGGAGGGAATGATAGAGGGAGAGAGAGGTTTAAGTTGGGGTGGAATAGGGAGGGAGGGAGGGAGGGAGGGAGAGAGGGAGAGAAAGGTGTGGGGAGGGGTGGAATAGGGAGGGAGGGAGGGAGGGAGTGAGAGAGGGAGAGAAAGGTGTGGGGAGGGGTGGAATTGGGAGGGAGGGAGGGAGTGAGAGAGGGAGAGAAAGATTTGCGGAAGGGGTAGAATAGCTATAGGGAGGGAAGGGTGGAATAGGAAGGGAGGGAAGGAAGATAGGAAGAACAGGGAAAGACTACAAACTATATATGGGTGGAAGAAAGGATTTGGGAATATAGATGGAAGAAAAAAGGAAGGAAATGAAGGGGAGGAAAAGGGGAATAAAAAGGAGAAGGAAGGGAGGGAACGAGGGAGGGTGGAAGGTCAAAATGCCACGAGAGGAAGAAAGTTTTAGGGAAGAGAGGAACAAGAGGGAAGGAGCTAGGAGGTAAGGACTATACTGTGAGTCACGGGAGGAAGAAAGTTAATTGCCAAACTTTTCGCCTTCAACAGCGGGAGAGTGAGAAGCTCCGGAACACGGCTATAAGTACTCGAGAGTGTTGTTGTACGTACCAGACTCAGCGGAGGTATCGTTAGAGAGAGAGAGAGAGAGAGAGAGAGAGAGAGAGAGAGAGAGAGAGAGAGAGAGAGAGAGATCACCTCACCTGACAGTCCTCTCTGCCAACGTGCGCGGCCTCCGCACTAATATAGGTGACCTCACTCACAACTTCATCCTAAGGCACAGAACGGACATTGCTGTTGTGACCGAAACATGGCTGTCTAGTGAGGTGGAGTCAACCTTTGGAAAAATCCCAGGATACACCCACTGGATGAGAGAGGACCGACATAGAAGACAGGGAGGTGGTGTGGCAATCTGCCTTAAGGAAGGTCTGCAGGCACACAGACTGGACATAGAGACACCACCTTTGACAGAGGCGGTGTTTCTCAGAGTAGTGATGGCTAATGGCACAGGCCTCCCACTCTGTGCCATGTTCCGCCCCCCGAGACAAGGCCCCGCCCCCATAAACTTCCTCACGGAGCACCTGGACGACCTGTTGACACGTCATCACTGCAGGCATGTCCTCATCGTGGGTGACTTAAACCATCACATGGAAGGAGCCGCCTACGAAAACCTACTGACGGTGCAGGGACTGACAGACTATGTCACTTTCCCAACCCATGAACGTGGTGGAACACTGGACCCCATCATTACAGACCTGGGCGAGGGCACTGTCACCTGTCACCAGCTTGGACAGGTTGGGAGCTCTGACCATCATGCCATCCTGACCAAGACAGAGGTGGGTGTGGCGCGTTTGAAGGCCATCTCCCGCACAATATGGTTGTGGGACAGGGCAGACTGGTCCTCGTTGAGGAGGGACCTACAGCGCACGGACTTGGGTGCCATCCTGACTGGATGTGCAGACGCCAAGGCCAGGGCATTCACCGAGCGGCTAAAGTCTTTTCAGCATCAGCATGTTCCTCACCGCTAGTACACGTCGAGACCTACCGATCAGCCCTGGTTCGGGTATCGATGTCGGCTTGCAGCAGAGAGGAAGTACTCTGCATGGCTGCGCTACAAGAGGAACACAATCCTCCACAACAAGACTCTCCACCGCGAGGCAAGTAGGAGCATGGCAGCCACCATCATGTGGGCACAGCGGAGGTGGGAAAATGACCTCGGCTCGAAGCTGTGTGGACCAGGGGTGGGTAGCAAGACCTGGTGGTCCCTTATTAAGGAGAGACAACGTACCAGCCAACAGGAAACCATCCCTCCTCTCACTAGGCTAGACGGCACCACGGCAATGAGCAGCAAGGAGAAAGCTGACCTGCTGGCTAACATTTTCTCAACCAAGATGACCGTCGCCGACCCGAACAGGCCTCCACCTCAGCTGGCACAGGAGTGTGACCAGGAAATAACAACGGTGGAGGTGACACAGGGGAGAGTGGAGCACCTCCTAAGAGCAGTGGACGTCAGGAAGGCATCTGGGCCCGATGATGTGAGCCCACAAATACTACGCCACTGTTCGAGTGAGCTGGCAGGACCTCTTACTGAGGTGTTTACCTCTTGTGTCCGGGAAAACACGTGGCCCTCCAGATGGAAAGGGGCTCGTGTGGTGCCTGTACACAAGAGGAAATCCAGAACTAATCCTGCCAACTACAGGCCTATCTCTCTCCTGTCTGTGGTTGGCAAAGTATTCGATAGGATAGTGGTAGAGACCCTCACCCACCACCTTGATGACAAATCCCTCTTGTCCAACCATCAGTTCGGGTTTAGATCCGGCCGCTCCACCTCGGACCTTCTTATGCTCCTCTCCAGGGACTGACAAGACTCCCTGGATAATGGCCTGGATACTCTTGTCGTTGCTCTGGACATCGTAGGTGCCTTTGACCGTGTGTGGCATGCGGGCCTGCTGGAAAAGCTCTCTGCCAAGGGCATTAAGGGTCACCTCTTGATGCTGATGGGTGACTTCCTCCACGACAGGACACTCCATGTAGTGGTCAAAGGGCAGCAGTCCAGGAACCTCCCAGTAGGGGCCACAGTCCCTCAGGGATCTGTGCTGGGACCGGTTCTCTGGAATCTATACATGGACGACCTTCTCAGGACCTTGCCAGCGCTCTCTGCATATGCCGATGACTGCACACTCTCCCGCTCTTACTCTCGCCAGGATAGCCAGCGAGTAGTTGCTGACATCAATCAGCAGCTACATGCAATAAAGAAGTGGGGAGAGTGCTAGCAGGTGAACTTTGCACCTGAGAAGACAAAAGCCATGGTGGTTTCCCGGTCCCCGGCAGCCTCACAAGCTGTTGAGGGAAAAATGAAGTTTGGCTCCGTCACCCTCCCACTCCAAGATCACTTCAAGATCCTTGGAGTAACCTTCGATGCGGAGCTCCGCTTCAATAAACATATCCACCACATCGCCCATCAGGCCTCCCTTCGGGTCTCTGCCTTACGTAGAGTGGCAGGCTTCCTGGACAAGCGTGGCCTTATGACACTCTGCAAGGCACAGGTAAGGCCCCACCTTGAGTATGGGGCTCTGACGTGGATGTCCAGCGCTGCAACACACCTGCAGAGACTTGACAAAGTGGAGCGAAGAGTGCAGCGTCTGATCAAGAACAACAGCTGCCCTCCTCCCTCACAAGACATACCTGCCCTGGACACACTGGAGCACCGCCGGGACGTTGCTGCTCTAGTGGTCCTCCACAAGGCACAGGTACAAGAGGTGCAGCACCGGGTAGGACTTAGGCTTCCCCTGCGTGAGGCTGTGAGAGACACGAGAACGGTGTTCTCCAGCCAAGAGCAGGTCGGGGTGCCGAGGTCACACACCAATCAGCACCAGAGGACCTTCACTGCCAGAACTTCACGAATGTGGAATGAGTTCACTGCAGCAGCTCCCTCCATGCAAGACCTGTCTATCCAACAAGTGAAGGTGGCTGCTCACAGGTGGCGAGGAACATTACCAACGCCCATGAGACATATATAAACATTCTAATGCGGCTTTTAAGATAGTGCCACGAGGAAAAGTGGCACTTTAAGCCGCACAATAGTGCACAGCGGGCTGTTCTAGCTGTTTAGCTTAGCCATGTATAACTGTACCAGAAAGTTAAATAAAAAAAAAGAGAGAGAGAGAGAGAGAGAGAGAGAGAGAGAGAGAGAGAGAGAGAGAGAATAAAGTAAAATATGTCAAGGAGGTAATGAAGAGATAAGTAAAGATGCATAGGTAGATAACATTAACATTATTTGGGTAATATAGATGTGGTTTATCTTTCCTGAACCCCCCCCCCCACACACACACAAAATAACAGGGACAAAACTCGTCTAGAAAAAAAAAAAATCCTCCTCTTGATTCTGGACAGGTTAATCGGGACACACACACACACACACACACACACACCTCGGTTAGGCTTTATTATTTTGACACCGAGGCGACAGGGACAAGATCCGCGGCAATCCTCCTTGATGGCCGGGCACTGTAAACACGACCTCACTTTTGGTACATTAGAAGTGCCTTGATTCCTCCAAAGTATGCCAGGAAACAGCACGACCAGATGAGCAAAAATAATGGCGTGTGTTCTGTTTGTTGCTTGGAATAGTTTGGAGGATTCGGTTGCCCCATGCAGATTTACCTGTTATATTTGGCCAGTTGGGTTCTAATGAGCTTGGAAGATCTTGTTGTTGTTGCTGTTGTTTTGGTTTTGGTTTTGTTGTTGTTGTTGTTGTTGCTGTTATTTTTTATGTCACCCCTCTTCCTCCTCCTCCTCCTCCTCAATGTAGAAAAGTGCAAAGTTCTTCATATTGGAAACGATAACAGTAAAGTACAATACACTATGAATAACGTTCAACTCTCAAGCGTAAATATGGAACGAGACCTCGGTGTCACAATAACAAATGACTTAAAACCTGGACAGCAGTGCTCAGAAGTAGTGAAAACAGCAAACAAACTCATAGGATTTATCGGTAGAACTTTTGAATTTAAATCAGAAGATATTATTATTACATTATATAACTCACTCGTACGTCCTCACCTCGAATACTGTGTACAGATGTGGTCCCCGTACTATAAGAAAGACATCGAAAAACTAGAGAGTGTACAACGCAGAATAACTAAAATGATCCCTAGATTACGAAATAAGCCCTATGAGGAGCGACTGAAGGAATTAAATCTATATAGCCTCAGCAAACGGCGACTAAGAGGAGACCTTATAGAAGTCTTCAAAATATTCAAAGGTTTCAGTAATTTAAATGCCAGTAATTACTTCAGCATCGACAACAGAAATATTACAAGGAATAATGGGCTAAAGATCGTCGGGAAACGTTTTAACACGAATGAAGCTAAATTTTTCTTTTTTAATCGTATCGTAAACATTTGGAACCGACTGCCCTCTGCTGTTATAAACTGTGCAACAATAGAGTCGTTCAAAAGTCACTTAGACAAGTATCTAGCAAATAACCCGAACCTCCAACTATTCACACTCGAATAAGATTAGTAACATAACCGCAGTTCACTCATTATATATACTCCGACAAGAGTAGAACAGTCACAGACTCACCACGTTAATAGTATTCGTAGCATAGAGTGTAGGGCCTGGGTAAGCCAGGCGGAGTACAGACCACTGGTATATTTATAGCTAGCTAGTACTGTATTACACGAATAATTTTACGTCATATATATAAAAATGTACTGTATTTTAAGACATAGTGTAAGAACCTTCCTGCTGTCCTATATAAATTCCATGTTAGTTTTTCCATACTACATGGTATCTTTTCATTTCCTGCCAGCTTCGGCTGGAGGGAGTGGTGGGTGGGGAGGAGCCTTCTTCTTTGCTATACTTTCCCTCACTCTTGTAGGTTAGATAGAATAGCAAAATCAAGCAGCCTCGTATGGACCAGTAGGTCTGTTGCTGTTTGAATGTCCTTTGTATTCCTTTGTATTCCTCCTCCTCCTCCTCCTCTTCCTAGCTTTCTTGGGTGTACGAAGTAATGTTGAGGATTTTTTTGAGATAGATGTGTATAGTGTGTGTGTTTATGGTGGGGTGGGATGGTTGTACAGGTGTAGGGAGGTAGGTGTATGTGGATGCTGAAATAATTGTTGTTGTTGTTGTTGTTGTTGTTGGTTATGTTTGAGAAAGCGTTGGATGAGGTGATATATGTGGGGGGGGGGGGAGTGTTGATGATGATGATCTGAAATATTAAGAAGGAGAATGAGGAGGAAAGAGAAAAAGAGGGGGGAAAATGAGGCTTAGAAGGAGGTGAAAGGAGAAAAGGAGTAGGAGGAGGAGGAGGTGGTGGTGGAAGGAGAAAAAGAGGAGGAGGAGGAGGAAGAGAATGGAGAACACGAGGGGGGAACAGAAGGAGACTTAGAAGGAGGGGGAAAGAGAAAATGAGGAGGAAAAGACGAAGGAGGAAGAGGAGGAACGAGTGAGAGAAGGAGGGAGGGAGGGAGGGAGGGAGGCAGAAGGAAGGGAAATGCGTCTGCCACTGCCTGCATGTTTGATCAGAGGAGAAGGCTGCTGGGGACTAGATGGGTACCTGGTGGTGTGAAGTGGGTGAGGGAAACTGGCATTTTCCTGTCGTTTTTTTTTTATATTCTAAGTTCTTTATTTACCTTTAGTACAAGCCCCAACACTCTGGGGAACGTTTTCGCTAAAGTCCATGAAGTTATTTGATACATGGTGGGATATTAATATGAGTAAATAATATATGTAAACAATTACAGTAATATCGTGAAAGAGATGGAAGCATTTTTTTTTTTTTTTTTTTAAGTTCTGTCGTGTATATATATAGTTTTTAGCTTAGTTTTCCCTCCAAGTTTCGTGTTGTGTATAATCTGCATTAACGTTTCATTTAATTAAGGGCGGAATAATTTACTGATTTGGAAGGCTATTTGATTGACTGACTGGATATAGAATAAAAATGACAACTATACAAAAAAATATATAGGAAAAAATAAGAAGGGTAACAAGCTCGGAGGAAACACAGGAAGGAGTGGAATAACTGAAGATTTAAATATGAGTACCACTAATAACCTAATCTCTGTTATCATCATCAATAATATAATCTTGAATTTCATCATCACCATCACCAGAACCATAACCATTAGTATTGATAATATCATCACCATCATTATCAGTGAAAAGTATGTACTACCATCACCACCACCACCACCACCACCACCAGCTAATCATCACTACCACTTTCATCATTATCACTACAATCCTTCTCCTTTTTCCTCCCAATCCTCCTCCGCATCATCATCATCATCATCATCATCAGCATTACCATTACAATATATCATGGTGTATGTGGAGGAATAATAGAGACAGTCAGTGAGAGGGACAGCGAGTGTCACCCTGCCAGCCAGCCAGCCAGCTACCAACGACACACGGCTCTGTACGGGAAACATTTGGACGCC
Organism: Petrolisthes cinctipes; assembly: GCA_033782935.1. Lineage (NCBI taxonomy): Eukaryota > Metazoa > Arthropoda > Malacostraca > Decapoda > Porcellanidae > Petrolisthes > Petrolisthes cinctipes. The sequence continues at coordinate 6,293 of JAWQEG010001514.1, read as the reverse complement.
AGAAATGAAATGACCCAAGATAATATATATTTCAGAGGGACTTGGCATGGGGTTGACGGCTGGTAGGGGGGTGGGGGGTGATGTCTGTTGGAAGAAAAGGGAGGGGGGAATGGAAAGGGGGCAGGGACGGGACGACAAGGGCAAGGGAGGAGATGAGGACAAGGGAAGGGAGGGGCGCGACAGGGAAGTCAGGAAAGGGAAAGGGGCAGGGAGGGATAGGTGGCAGGGAGGGAAAGGGGGCATGGAGAGGAAGACAAGGGCAAGGGAGGAGAAGGGGACAAGGGAAGGGAGGGGCGCGACAGGGAAGTCAGGGAAGGGAAAGGGGCAGGGAGGATGGAAGGGTGGGGAAGGGCTATGACAGGGGAGGGAGGGGGCCGCCGGCGTCACTCTGGCGTCTGGTCCCTGCTGATATTAACTATTCAAGCCACCACATACGCCACTCACAATTCCGTCCAAAGTATCAGTGATCAGACAGAAAAGGAATTAACGATGATTTATATATGAGCAGAGTACACAGTGTTTGATAAATCATGGGAAAAAACTGATGCCTCTTTATTATTCCATGCAACAGGCCACCGTTGTGTCTGTTAATCTGTTCCTGTTTCCTTGTGTATTTTGGAGGAATCAAGGCGCTCTGTGAAGATGTATTTTATGTAAAGGCATGGTAAAAATTAATTCCTGTATTCCCCTCTGCTACTCTTTACAAATCCTAAAGCATATCCACGTGTCCTGGATTAATAAATAAATAAATATATAAATATATAGAATCAAATCTAGTGCGACAAGTGAACCTATATTATTTATGGCGTCCAACAAAAGATAATGAAATAAGATTAAAAAATAAATCATAAAAACAAAAAAAATACATAAAAGCTCGTCATTTTCTCGACAGGTATAGCAAACATTTTATGGTCAATGAGGTAATTTAGACTGACCTTGCAATTTAGGGGGTCAGAGATTATTACTATTATTATTATTATTATTTTTTAAATCGACTTGCAGGCTACTGATTCCTCCAGACTATGCCACGAAACAGACTCCCCCCAGATCTAGTGCTGTTGCATGCTTCAGTTTGGAGGAATCAGAAGCGTCCAAATTTTCGATATAAAATCATAGGATCCTTCACTACCCTCGCCTACAAATTCCTCTCATCATAATATATAAGTACTTCGTGTGTCTTAATATTTTCGTCTAGTTTATGGTGGGGAAATTGGTGGGTAATGATAGAGTTGGGTCAAGGAATGGATCCTCCTGTTTTTTCGGCCATCATCACGGTGTTGCACACTCTGTCTCTCTCTGTCTGTCTCTATCTGTGTCTCTCTCTGTGTCTCTGTCTCTCTCTCTCTCTCTCTCTCTCTCTCTCTCTCTCTCTCTCTCTCTCTCTCTCTCTCTCTCTCTCTCTCTCTCTCTCTCTCTCTCAACGGGTACTCGGGTTGTCGTTCCGAGAGGGCTCTCACTCCCGGGAGTGTTATCACTCCTTGGAGTGGGCAAAGAAGTACCCAAACCTCTTGGAGGTCAGTAGTTGGTGAGATTCCCCGTTCCTCTTCTATCAACGAACTTCTCATCACTTCTCTTCTCAACCACTGGTCCTCATCTCTTCCTCTACAACAGCCTGTCAGTTGGGAAACATTGGAGTTCACTCTTATGGTACTCATGAGGCAGGTGTTGTGGATTTCCCTCCACTCTACAACATGGGATATTTCAGTAGCTTAGTCTTACTGGAAGGGCACCTGATTGCTCCTAGAGTTGGTGGAGCACACTTGGTGACAAGTGCCACCGGCCAGGCCCCAAAAGGGTCGCAGGGGTTCTAGTTGGGTGTTTCGGATGGTGAGGCCGAGTTGCTGGTCCCTTTCTTTCTTTGCCAGCCTTGCCCTGGGTGGCTACGCCGGTCCCCTCCTGGGGGACAAAATGCCAGTGTGCGCCGGGTTGGGAAGGCCTCACTCATGACAGGGGCCCAGGGCAAGCGAATGGTCATATTCTGGCAATTTCTGACCCTGCAAGAACTCCCTCCTAGTGTTAGAGGCATCTAGCACAGCAGTGTCTGTTTCCATGCATCCTCTTTATTATGCAATTTATGGTGACGACCCTAAGTATTTGATAGCTTTTCTTGTTTTTGACAGATTAGAACTTGTTAGATAGAATATACAAAGCAACAACAATGAATCAGAAACCCAAGTCAAAGAACGGACCTTCTTGTAGAAAGTTTGTATGTCCGGAGTGCGAGGTCTACAGGTGGACTGAGGACTTTAGTGGTGCAAGCCACAAAGACCTAATGGACCACCCTACACCTTGTGACTTCTGCAAGCTCCGAAAAGAACACTTGCAGGAGACGAATGACTTGAAAAATCTAGTTAAGATCTTGCAAGATATGGTAGAAACCCTGAGGGCGGGTCATGTTGGTCAGCGTAGCTGCACCGAGGAACCGTCAACCTCAGAGGAGTCTACTAATAAAATAGTGGCCAGAGAGAGTAAAGAAAATAAAGTAAAGAAAAATAAAAGAAAACAAAGAAAGGAGCTAGGCCTACTGCTCCAAGCACAAGTGACCCTAGAAGGTCACAGAGTTCTCCAAATGGGAACTCTGACGGGTTTACTCAGGTGACTCGGCGGAAGGCTGCTAAATGTAGTCATAAACCTCCAAACCCAGAACCCATCACAACTTCCAACCAATATGCACTTCTCTGCTCTGAAGACAGGGAGGCCATATTGGTTGGTGACTCTCTAGTCAAGGGTCAGGATAGGCACTTTGGTGCAGTAAATGGCACCAAAAGATCTGTCAAGTGTCTTTCAGGAAGAAAAACAAAAGACATCATGAAAGAAGTAGAAAAACTACCAGTCAGTGAAAGCACAACGGTAGTTGCACAGGTGTCGGGTAACGATCTGTTCCTTAGGAATGGAGAGACCGGCAACACTGAAGAGATCATCCTCGATGCCATGTACATGGTGGATGAACTCAAGAGATTTAATAGGACAGCAGTAATAAGAATTCTCCCCAGACTTGGTGCCGGTTCCCATGCTCTCTCTAAAGCCATTGGGGTAAATGAGAGGCTTGAGGACATGTGCACCCCTCTTGGTGTTCGGTTTGTGGACCCATACAATGTGTTTTATGGGCGAGCAGACCTTTACTTGCCGGATGGGGTGCACCTTAACAAGCGAGGGAAGGAAGTCTTCGGGGACATGGTGAACCAGGTCGTCTACCGTGTAGTTAGATCTACCCATGTGGTCAGAGAGGGTCGTCAACCCAACGACAGTGATGCTCCTGAAGTGACACCCATAGAGGTGACACCACCTTTGGAGAAAAGGGTGGGAGCATCCTGTCAGAACGAGGGAGGTTCTTCCACAGAGGGTACCCCAGTACCTGAAGTGGTTGCACCACCATCTACGGTAGCTGATGCTGCCAACCTTAGCCTGGTCAGCGATGAGCCTTCGGGAAACGTGTCAGGCTAGGGAGTCAGTCAATTCAGACAGACTCCCTCAGTGTAGTACTGATATATGCTAGGTCAGTTAGAAACAAATTTAATGAGCTCAGAGCTCTGATAGCAACTGAAAAAGTAGATATAATAGCTATAACAGAGTCCTGGATCCATGCAAGTGGAAGGGACTATATAGGGGAATTCCATATCCCTACCTTTAGATTATTTCATAGAGACTGACCCGATCGGGAGGGAGGAGGAGTAGCCCTGTATATCCGAGACTCCCTAGATCCAGTGATCTGCAAAGTCGGGTCAGAACAAGAAGTGTTAGGTGTTGACATGACAGTGGGAAGTGGAGTGTATAGATTCATTGTTGTCTACCGTCCACCGCACCAACCCATTGATCATGATTCTAAGTTATATAATGAACTTAGTGATCTAATAGGGGGAGAAGATTACCATTATACTAGGTGACTTCAACTGCCATGTAAACTGGGTAGATAAAACGGGAGATGCAGAATCAAGAAGGCTCATTGACTTTGCTGATGAAGCTTTCTTGACTCAGTGGGTGACTGAGCCCACAAGGGGAACCAATATATTAGATCTTGTGTTCACCTCTGAAGATGACCTTGTCTCTAGCTTGACTGTAGATGAGCCATTGGGAGGAAGTGACCATAATATAATTAGGTTCTCACTGCAAGTACCCAAGTCTAAAGTTAAAATTCAGAAACAGAGCAAACCCGACCTCAGTAGAGCAGATTCTGTAATCTGAAAAGGGAGTTAGTGCAATGCATTTGGAAATGGACCAAGGGGTGAATGAGTCCTGGTGCTTATTTCGAGACTGCTTTATGGCACAACAATCAATGTTCGTGCCCTCTAAGCCAGTTGGATCCCCAATGTCCCAACCCAAATGGTTCACACGAGAAATAGCAGCTACAATTAGGAAAAAAAGGCAGCCTACCGCCAGTTCAAAAGAACTGGTAATTTAGAGATACAAAGTGAATATTACCACCTATGTAGGAAGGTGAAATCACTTGTAGACAGAGCCAAGCGTAACGAGGAACTCCGGATTGCAGCCTTGTGTAAGGAGAATCCCAAGGAGTTTTTTTGGTTATATAAACAGCAGAAAACCAATTAGAAGCAAGATAGGCCCATTGCATGATGGGAACGGTGTCTTGCAAAACTCTGATGAAGAGATGGCAGACATTCTAAATTCCCATTTCTCATCAGTGTTCACCCGAGAAGATGGGGGTAACATCCCTGAGCCAGGCAATACTCATGAGGGTGTTACCATAGAAAGAGTCCAATGCAGTGAAGCAAAAGTTAGAGACAGAATAGGCAAATTGAGTGTCAATAAATCTCCCGGTCCTGATGAATTTCTTCCTAGGGTCTTGCGAGAGGTATGTGACCAGGTGACCCCTCACCTGCCTGCTATCTTCAATATATCGCTTGAAACAGGAGAGGTCCCATCTGACTGGAAGGAAGCAAATGTGACTCCCATATTTAAAAGGGAGATCGCCATCTTCCTGGAAACTACCGACCAATCAGCCTTACATATGTAGTAGGAAAGGTATTGGAGGGTATAGTTGCAGATAGTAGATCATCTTGAATCATATAATTTATTGTATGATTCACAGCATGGTTTTAGGCGTCGGCGTTCATGTTTGACAAACTTGATTGAATTTTTCCACGGTATGCTTTCTGAGTATGACCAGTGCCGGGCAATAGACATCCTTTATCTGGACTTTCAGAAAGCCTTTGATAAAGTACCTCATCAGAGGTTGATGGCAAAAACCCGTGCACTGGGGAATAAGGGGCATGCTTGCTAAATGGATTGAGAATTGGCTGACTGACCGCGCCAAAGAGTAGTAATCAATGGGGAAGCCTCAAGTTGGGCATCAGTCACAAGTGGGGGTTCCTCAAGGTTTCAGTTCTAGGTCCCCTACTCTTTATAATCTACATTAATGATATAGATGTGGGCATTGTCAGTCGAATTGCAAAATTTGCTGATGACACCAAGTTAGGGTGTAATGCTTCATCATTTGAAAAACTACATACAGACCTAGAGAAAGTAGGAGAGTGGTCTGAACGATGGCAGATGCCATTCAATTTGGACAAGTGTAAAGTGATGCACATAGGTCCAGCCAATCAGAGAGCCAGTTACTCTTTGTTGGGAAGTGAAATTAGTAGTACTGACTTGGAGAAAGACTTAGGTGTACTGATCAGCAGTGACCTCAAGTTCTCCAAGCAGTGCCTCGAAGTAGAGAAGAAAGCCCAGAGGCTTCTTGGTTACATAAAGAGGCAATTTAGATTTAGAAACAAAGAGATAGTCTTCACTCTGTACAATTCTTTGGTTCGGCCACATCTGGAATATGCTGTGCAGTTCTGGTCGCCGACTCTCAAGAAAGACATTGCGAGGCTTGAGAGAGTCCAGGCTAGGGCCACCAAACTGATCCCATCAATAAAGCACATGGGCTATCAAAGAAGGCTGCAGGCACTAGGTATCTTCTCATTAGAGACGAGACGCTTGAGAGGTCAACTAATTGAAGTTTCAAAATCCTTTGTGGATATGAAAACATTGATTATCAGTGCCTGTTTAGCTTAAACACTAATGCAACTAGAAACCATGGATGGAAACTAGACTTGAAACGATTCCGCCATAATACGTTAGGTAATTTCTTCACATATAAAATCTGCAATGTCTGGAATCAGCTACCAGTAGAGGCAGTTGAAAGTTCCTCGATAGAGCAGTTCAAGAAACAGTTAGACAAAGTTCTGCCAAGCCTGTTAGAGTTAAAGTGATTGTTTCCTCCCTTTCCTGTACAAAACTTTCCTAGTCCGGCCTTTTTTCCTCCTGGTTAGGTACATTTCCATTTCCATACC